>JWZT01002506.1:0-20947 GCA_000827895.1 Thelohanellus kitauei
GGTGGTCGACATGATTGTAGGCCACTTGGAGAGTGTATCTCTCTGAGCGATGTAAATTGAAGTTGGGTCATGTGGTTGCGAGAAGACGACTCGCAACAGTCGCGGTGCTGTAAGGATTCAAGTGGACTTTGCGCCATGAGATCTTGAGGCTCATCCGTCGACTTTAAACCAAACACCGTGTGGCAAAACCGCACTGGTTTCCCAAGCCCGAATTAAGGTTCCCGGGCGTCCGTCCGTCCGTCAGTCGGCTTAATAAATTACAAGTCTCGAGTCGTGGGTGGGCCAGACTGAAAAAATTACAAGTCTCGACTTGTTAGTTCTGACGTTCGTGGCTTGGGTTCGTGTCCCGCCCGTCGGGCGTCAGACTGAAAAAATTTACAAGTCTCCACGATTCGTTCGACGGACGTAGGTAGTTGCTGGTTGCCTGCCTATACGTTGTCCATTGTGAGTGTGTTCTTCGATCAATGCAAAAGATACCTACCGTCCGTGTCCAACATACGTGCCTGCTGCTTAATTAACTTTGATTCGCGAGCGGGGCCCTGGGAACCTTAATTAGATATTTAGGTTTCACACATAAATGTGATCTCGTGTTTGCTATCCCTCTGCTCGTTTACCAACAAGTGATACTATAATCACAAGTGACACCAAGGGTGCTATTTCTAACCATACTTGTCTACTGCATTAAACATTGATTCGCGAGCGGGACTCTGGGAACCTTAATTCGATATTCAGGTTTCACACATAAATGTTTAATGTGATCTCGTGTTCGCTATCCCCCTGCTCGTTTACCAACAAGTGATAGTATAATCACAAGTGACACCAAGGGTGCCATTTAAACCCATAACTGCAGACTTTATCGAATTTAAAAAAACTTTTATTGAGGTGTGCCAGGTCTGGGAACCTTAATTTGATGTCAACACATAAATGTACATACGTACGTTCTACTAAATACATCTACATTATTGATAAATTCGTATTGATGTCTCAAGTGTATCAACCATGGGAACCTTAATATAAGTTTTACACCATGATGGCTTAGGGAGCCATTTATCAAATTGTCAAAAAGTATTATAATTTTTACAAAACTTGTCATATTTAACTATACGTGCCTACTTAATTGAATTTTAACTATTGTTTTGTTCTAGTGTACCAGCTCTGGGAACCTTAATTTGATATTAAGGTTTCACACCTAGATGTTTAATGTGATCTCGTGTTCGCAGACCCCCTGGTAGTGTATCAATTAGTTACACTATAATTACATATGTCACCAAGTGTGCCAAATTTAACCATACGTGCCTACTTAATTGAATTGTAAAAATATTCTGTTCTAGCGGGCAAGGTCTGGGAACCTTAATTTGATATTAAGGTTTCACACCTAGATGTTTAATGTGATCTCGTGTTCGCAGACCCCCTGGTAGTGTATCAATTAGTTACACTATAATTACATATGTCACCAAGTGTGCCAAATTTAACCATACGTGCCTACTTAATTGAATTGTAAAAATATTCTGTTCTAGCGGGCAAGGTCTGGGAACCTTAATTTGATATTAAGGTTTCACACCTAGATGTTTAATGTGATCTCGTGTTCGCAGACCCCCTGGTAGTGTATCAATTAGTTACACTATAATTACATATGTCACCAAGTGTGCCAAATTTAACCATACGTGCCTACTTAATTGAATTGTAAAAATATTCTGTTCTAGCGGGCAAGGTCTGGGAACCTTAATTTGATATTAAGGTTTCACACCTAGATTTGTTAGTCAGTCTCGGTTCCCCTATCACCCTGGTCGTTTGTCAATTAGATATACTAAAGCAACAATTGATACCAAGGGTGCCATGTTTAACCATGCCTGCCTGCCTGCTTGCTGAATTAAACTTTTATTCGCGAGCAGGGCTCTGGGAACCTTAATATGATATTCAGGTTTCACACCTAGATGTGTTAGTCAGTCTCGGTTCCCCTATCATCCTGGTCGTTTATAAGTTAGTTATACTATAGCAACGATTGATACCAAGGGTGCCATTTTAAACCATGCGTCCCTACGTTATCAAATTTTAAAAACTTTGTTGCAGGGGCCAAGGTCTGGGAACCTTAATGTCTAAAATATTCAGTAGTGATAATACACACCCGGTAGATTCAGTCTTGTCCATAAATTTTACCCTATGCAAATTAATATTACATCTACGACGACGACGAGAACGAGGACCTTCCACACAACAAGATTTGCCGTATATTGGGATGCAGTTGCTTATAGTAAGTCAGCGTTGGTTCATGTGCTGTCTGTCTGTCAGTCAAACGGTGTATAGGGCAGAACCAGGCTAAACATATCTGATTGTATGCTTGACCTTGGCTGCAATGTCACACACGGCTATACGAGCGGTCGATATTACCGTACAGGTGTCGCGAGACAAAATCTTATCCGAATAGAAACACGTCTAGAATTTGGCTAAGTGTGAAACTTGGGATACGATAGACCCTAAAATTGGTTTACTAGAGCTATTTATATAGGACATGCATGGTTACCCACCAGCGTACCTATAGCGAGTAAAAGGTAGACGACGTGACTGCTGAACATGGTTCCGACCGTGATCACAGTCTCGTCGTCATCGCATCTCTGTTCCGTGAGCACGTGGNGGAACAGGGCGAGAACCATGTTTCCTACAGCATTTGCGTGTGGTTAAGCTGGGTGTGAAACCTGGGGTACGATAGACCCCAAAATCCGTTTACTAGCGCTATTATTGTAGTTGGATGGTCATCGCAAGAGAGATTAGGCGAGTTGTACCCCAACTACAGTAGGCCATGGTGTGTGCCATGTAGGTCGTGTTTGAATTATAGAAAATTCGAAAGACCAAGACTCTGGAAAAAAAGATTTGAACTAGTCTACCGGAACATCATCAGAGTTTGCAAGACGACAGTATTTGCATTAATGTTTTCCAAGACTGAGTGCTTATGTATTGACGACAACGTGTGTGTGGGCTGATGTATGGTGAAAACTGTGCTTTTCAACAATGAGCAGCTTTGGAAGACGGAATGGACTCATTGAGGGGAACAATGTTATCCACTCTGCCCAAGGCTTGGTTAGTGCTCTGGTAGCAAACAACCAATGATATATGCATAAGCTGGTGGAAACGGGTCAACATCCGTTCTCCACATGGTAACCATGCAATCTGGTTGATCCTGCTAATCCGGGTTAGATGGACAAGTTTTCAAGAAAATCAAAGTTGAAGAATGATGACCGAAACGAACATAGTGACCCTTCAGACCACCCCCAACCAGATTCCGAAAGAAGCAAAGCTGTACGACGCCTGGAAAAACTTTTTCGCAAAAAATCAAAGCTGATGAAAATGAGGGCAAGCCTGGACAGCGTCTACAGTGAGAACGCCAACAATCAAGAATTTAAAGAGCTAATCGACAAAATCGAGCTACTATTAATTAAAGTTCAGATGGAAATTAATGAACGTTTCAAAAGCCTTTCTGCCTCAAGCCCCGTCCCTTCGCCTACTGAATTCGACCAGCATAAGGAAGCCAGACATTCAAAGTATCGAATGACACCCGAAGCTGAGCATTCCGATAATCACAGGGCCCAGAAAATGCGAAAAACTCAAGACGCAACAGAAAAAACGAAAAAATCCGATTGTACAACTAAGGTAATTAAAACTCCTAACTACCTTAATTATCTTAATGAGCCTTGCGTCACAATTCCATTCAAGAAACGCAAAGGACAAATACAAATCCCCGATATATGCACAACCCAGATCCCTGAATTCTCGAAAGACAGAGAATTCAAACCGAAAAAGAGAAAAATCAACACCTGCCCTGAAATACAAGCTCAAGCATTTGAATTAGGAGGCTTTGATGACGAGCTCGATATGGCCATAAATGCTGCCCAAAATGACGTTAAGCTATCTCGAAAACGACAGAGGACTCTTAAACAGAAGCTTGACATATTCCCAAAAATCGCCAATGCTTTCCGACCTACTAGAAAATTTAGAGCTTCCCGAACTACGTCAAAAAAATCTCAAGAATCCAACAAAGCCCAAACGTCATCCAGTTCAATCACGTCATCCGCAATTAGCAAGATTAACTGCGATGAAGTCACCGACGGGCCAGACAAAGTGACACAAGAACCATGCGCAACTAGAAAACTAATCCACAATCAAGACGAATCATTGAGGTCAGTAATCTCATTAGTCGATAACGACAACACGTCATCAACAAGCTCGTTATCCACTAAAGTCGACACGTCATCCAGTTCAATCACGTCATTAGTAATTAGCAAGATTAACTGCGATGAAGTCACCGACGGGCCAGACAAAGCGACACAAGAACCATGCGCAACTAGAAAACTAATCCTCAATCAAGACGTCACAGATCTAAAGAATAGAAAGGAATCATTGAGGTCAGTAAACTCATTAGTCGCTAACGACGACAAGTCATCAACAAGCTCGTTATCCACTAAAGTCGACACGTCATCCAGTTCAATCACGTCATCAACAATTAGCAAGATTAACTGCGATGAAGTCACCGACGGGCCAGACAAAGTGATACAAGAACCATGCGCAACTAGAAAACTAATCCACAGTCAAAACGTCAGAGATCTAAAGAATTACAAAGCTGAAACTAGCGTTACTACTGTGGATGACCAATATGAGACTGAAAAATTACCTCGATCTGACGAAAATCCCACTAAATCCTCTTTAGTACTATGCGAGATGGATATTGACATGGATATTGCCATGGACATTGACCTACTCATTAAAGAAGCGAGATCATCAAATACGGATAAAAAATTACCTGCCTTTTGGTTAAATCACGAGGTTGATGTTCTTGATTCTAACGAAATCCACACTATACCTCTTAAAAGATGCAGCAAAGGTCCCAACACTACCATAAAACCCGGCTCTTGTGTTGTATCAGACATCCCAGTCAAGCCAAGTAACATCCCTAAAGCTCCAATACCTAATCATCTGACACCAACAACCACTATTAGAGAGAATACTAGTAACAGCCTCAGCAGAACCAAACCGAAAACATCGAACATAACTCAGTCCACTCAATCTACTACAATCAGAAATAAGAATCTATCAACACAGTGTAACACAGGCAAAGTCACAGTTATCGACATTCCTGTGCGGTACCCATACCTTCCCAAGCCCTTTAAAGAAATCACGGATAAATCACTTACAATCGACGAAATTGTTCGTATTCGTCAGCAGGAGCTAGCGTCTTACACGACGAAAATGAAGGAAACCAGTAAGTGTAGAGTAAGTGACATTACCTGCTCAGAGAATCAAACTAAACATAAGCCTGACAGGTCTAGCAAACGGTCACTACAAACAAGTGCAGCTTCAACAGGTCTCAGTAAAGATACCTCTAGTCCATCAAAGCCCAATAATGAAATAAATGGCGGGATTAGTACATACAAAGTGGATTCGAACACGAAGCTGCCACCAGTAGAACAAAAGTTTGCCAGCTGCATCCTAGACTTAGCCTCGGTACATCGAAAGATATTTACATTTAAGAACACCACTCATATACCACTTCCTTGTGCAGAAATTCGGTGTAACATCGGCAATTGTACGACATCTCTTGCAAACTTAAGATGCCTCAAGGACCACCTTAGGAAAAAACATAAAGCTGGAAAGTTTACCCTTGTGTGCTCCCGCTGTATGCACTTCAAGTGTCCCTCGCTTCCAGATCTGAGCAATCACCTCCGCAAATGTGCGCATTCAACTGCAAAACCTACTACTCTTACTCCCTTGAATAGGCCGAGGAAACATGACTCTCAAACTACCAATACTAGTCCTACACAGGAAAGCACTGGCTCGATTTTAGAAATAGAAATGAGACCTCACTGCTACTCACACCAGGAGCCGTCCCCTACGGATACCCCTTATACTCTTGAACCTGTGATAAATACCCTGACGCCTCCAATTAACAATACTACTGCTACTTGTAAAGTCGTTGTGTCGGATCTTCCGCTCAAAAATTCGCGTAAAGGGAAGAGTAATTCGATGCCCAAACCCCAAAGAGGTCAAATTCTTGGACTTTCGGAAAAGATAACAAAACAGTCGACTAAATCATCAAAGGCCAGCATAAAAGAACTGAATGATCACCGTGAAAACCTGATTAATATGCTGAGAACGATCAATGAGCTTAGAGACCCTACAGAAATTGATAACAAACTAAACGACTTCCTGAATGAGACATATAGGGTCACTCAAAATTGTCATATAAATTTTCGTGGCTCGGCACCATTTACATACACTAACCCCAAACGTGCAATAGGCACTAAAAGGCAACTTTCTGATTCTGGTGACGCTCCCAAAGGTAATCCAGCAAACTCAGCGGCAAGACAACTAAATAACCTTTACAGGGCCAATCCATCACGTGCTTTTGATATCATAACACAAAAATCCATAAATATCAAATGTACAGTGGATCCTAACGACATAGCTGAACACTACAAGAAGATCTGGTGTCGACACGCTAAAGGTCCTATAGTCCAACCCCAGAACGAACCAGATTTAGACATCCTAAGGCCGGTATCCATTGAGGAAGTCAGCTCACGCCTCAAATCTTTGAAACGCTCCTCAGCTGCGGGTCCAGACGCTCTCTTCTACAACTCCTGGATCTGGCTTTTTGATGACTCGAACATGGAGACCTTGGCTGATTTCATTTCGTTAATTTTTAAAACCAAACGAGTGCCTGACTGCCTAAAAATAGCCCGTACCATCTTATTGCCGAAAACAGAGAATGCAAATCCATTAAAGATAGATGATTTTAGGCCGATTTCCATTACCAATACCCTTTATCGTCTACTGACTGGTATATTAGCTGCCCGTATCCAGAACATAGGTACCAAAATCTACAACCCTGCTCAGAGAGGATTCCTAAAATGTGATGGTTGCCTGCTAAACACCTCTGATCTAATAGAAGTAATACGTGCTGGGAAATGTAGCAAATCGCTCGCTATAGCTTACATTGACCTAAGGAAGGCGTTTGACTTGGTAGATCATTCCAAACTTCTACACCAAGTAGGACTAAAGCTAGGATCTGATGTTCAACAACTAGTACACAGTCTATATGACAACGCCGCCACATATTTCGAGATGGGTGAGATTAAATCGGAAGCACTTCTACTCACTAATGGTGTCAGACAGGGTTGCCCCCTTTCCCCGCTCTTGTTCAATCTTGCGTTAAATCCACTTCTAGACGAGCTAGATTCTTCAGATACTGGTCTAAACTTCGCTTCAAGTTTTGGAAACGTGACTGTGTCCTCGCTTGCATATGCGGACGATATGATTATCATTAGCAACAACGAGCAAAACCTACAAAAGGCTATGGACAAAGTAGACATATGGTGCAATAACTTTGGTATGGAAGTAAACGCTTCTAAATGTGCATCTTTAGGCATCAAAGATAGAGTATGCATCCCACTCTCTATCAAAAGCAGAAACAATATTATCCCTTCATTAAGCACTGATGACTTTTATGACTACCTTGGAACACGTATCTCGCTGGATACAGGTATAGCTAACTCAAAGTTCGAAAACCTGCTGAAATCCTGTACTAGCGATGCAGCACGTGTAGCAGACTCAAGTTTAGCTCCCCATAACAAATTATCAATGATAAAAACATTCATTTTGCCTAAACTAGACCACATCACTAGACTGTCCGACGTGAATAAAACTGATTTGGCCAACTTCATGACACAGCTTAGAGGAATGGTTAAAAAATTTCTGGATCTACCTCCTAGCACTTCGAGTGACTTCTTTCACACGGCATGTAGCGCGGGTGGACTGGGTTTCACAGACATAGTTAAAAACAGCTTTCTGCAAGACGCACGTAGACTCCTCCTGCAACTCAACGCTAAAAGTTTCACGGCACCCCTTACAATAGAGAGACTCTACAAATCAAGATCAGTCGATCCAAATGCCTCCAATAATACGGTCGCTGAAATTCTTGAAATGAACCAGATCTCTCAGACATTCAAATTCCACGAGCTTACAATTAACACTGTAAAGAAATGGGGCGGAAAATGGATAATGGCAGGGAACTTAGTCAACCTGGAACTCCCCGGAAAGGAACAAGACATTTCTAAACTCATCTCAGTGAAAGACATCAGAACATACACGGCCAATTACCATTTAAACAAGCTTTTAGCATGCAAAGCTCAAGGAAAATGTTTCAAGACAGTTAGCAAAAATCACATTTCAAACAATTTCATTACAACTGGTGGTCTGCCACCGGTAACCTACGCGTGGATTCATAGGGCAAGGCTTGACCTTCTCCCCACACGCAGTTCGCTAAGAATCCGAAATATAATTAGTGACATGGATTCATCGAACTGTAGAAGATGTGGAACTGATATTGAATCGCTCTCTCACATCCTAAACTCCTGTATCATCTCGAAGAATCTGCAAACAGCTCGCCATGACAGAATCCTATCGAAACTGGTAAATAACATAAAAAGATCGGACAAAACGGTAGTACGAGTAAACAAAAAGTATCCATTCAATGATAGCTTCCGACCTGATATCCTAATTCTAAATAATGACAGCAACATTGATTACATTATTGACGTTCAAGTCGCCTTCGACTCACTAAAAAGAATGCAATTCGCACACGACCTGAAAATTAGGAAATACTCTCAGCTGGCCCAGATACATTGTGAAAAAACTGGACGTAACCTTCTGGTGTTTCCATTCATAATTGGTTCTCTTGGGTCAGTATTTAGCAAATCGTTGGAAATCTCTACTGCCCTTGGAATATCAGATAAAAGATCCCTCAAGAAATTGGTCACATCGTGCGTCCGAAAGTCAATCATGGGGTCGGAGAAGATCTACAAAAGCTACTTCCTTTAAAGCGGACCCAGCGCAGGATCAAAGCAACACGACGCCACCACAGCCCTTGCCATGTTGATTAAGCACTGTGAAAGGCATCAAATAGAATTCTTGTCGTCCAGAAACCCATTTGGCACTATTTGTATGAATTTTATTGTGCTTCAATCCGCGTTGGCGAGGGCTTTGCCTAACTAAATTAATTTAATTTTAGTTATTTATTCTTTTTGATCCTGCCAGTCAGGCAAGCTATTCTCGAAGATTAAGCCATGTATGTGCCAAGTTCAAACGTTTTACGTGAGACTGCGGACGGCTCAGTATATCAGTGATAATCTGTTTGATTGTCTCTCCCATTGGATAACCGTGGGAAATCTAGAGCTAATACGTGCAGTTCATTGGCTCGTCTTCGGACGAGTCAAAGCATTTATTAGACTAAACCATCTACTATGCTCGCATAGTAAGGGGAATCTAGATAACTTTGCTGATCGTATGGCCTAGTGCCGGCGACGTTTCAATTGAGTTTCTGCCCTATCAACTTGTTGGTAAGGTATTGGCTTACCAAGGTTGCAACGGGTAACGGGGAATCAGGGTTCGATTCCGGAGAGGGAGCCTGAGAAACGGCTACCACATCCAAGGAAGGCAACAGGCGCGCAAATTACCCAATCTAGACAGTAGGAGGTGGTGAAGAGAATTACTAGGTGGTGACTCAATGAGTTACCAGTTTGGAATGAACGTAACTTAAGAAATTCGATGAGAAACAACTGGAGGGCAAGTCCTGGTGCCAGCAGCCGCGGTAATTCCAGCTCCAGTAGTTTGCTTTAAAGTTGTTGCGTTTAAAACGCTCGTAGTTGGATCACGCAGCAGTGCCCAGTAATCTACTATTCGACGTATCACTGAAAACCACTTGTGTGGCCTTTCATGAGCTGTCATTAGCAGATACCAACGCTGAGCACTGTTAGTTGCACGTGAGATGAATTGTTGGCCTTTATTGAGCCGGTATTCTCGTCTTGCGGAGTGTGCCTTGAATAAAACAGAGTGCTTAAAGCAGGTCGTTGCCTGAATGTTATAGCATGGAACGAACAATCGTGTATATGTGTGTATCCTAGATTGGTGACGAGCCTTAGGCTTGTTGTTGATCTGGATGCATACGGCACCCACCTAAATATGGCTGTTGGTTCAGGATACGGTGATGATTAAAAGGAGCGGTTGGGGGCATCGGTATTTGGCCGCGAGAGGTGAAATTCTTAGACCGGCCAAGGACTAACAAATGCAAAGGCACTTGTCTAGACCGTTTCCATTAATCAAGAACGAAAGTGGGAGGTTCGAAGACGATCAGATACCGTCCTAGTTCCCACCGTAAACTATGCCGACCTGGGATCAGTTTAGAGATGTTACAAGCTCTAGATTGGTCCCCCTGGGAAACCTCAAGTTTTTCGGTTACGGGGAGAGTATGGTCGCAAGGCTGAAACTTAAAGGAATTGACGGAAGGGCACCACCAGGGGTGGAGCCTGCGGCTTAATTTGACTCAACACGGGGAAACTTACCTGGTCCGGACATCGATAGGATTAACAGATCAATAGCTCTTTTATGATGCGATGAGTGGTGGTGCATGGCCGTTCTTAGTTCGTGGAGTGATCTGTCGGCCTAATCGCGGTAACGAACGAGACCATAATCTCCATTTAAGAGATAGAAGCAGACGTCTGTGCGAGTGGAGTCGCAAGATTTCACCCGTCGGGTGTTGCAGGTTGCATTGTGCGTCGCATTGTCAAAGTGTAGGGGCAACCTGAAACTTTGGTGGTGTGGTGTGCTTTGTTCCCTTCTATTGAGCAGCAATCGGTCTCGACTGGTTGTTGCCTTATGGAGAGACAACGAGGTATATACAAGCTCGAGGAAGAGTGGCTATAACAGGTCAGTGATGCCCTTCGATGTTCAGGGCTGCACGCGCGCTACAATGATAACGACAACGAGTGTCTGCGTCGAAAGACGTGGGTAATCTTTAATCGTTATCGTGATGGGGATTGACCGTTGTAACTGTCGGTCATGAAAGAGGAATCCCTAGTATGCGTATTTTATTAGAATGCGCAGATTAAGTCCCTGCCCTTTGTACACACCGCCCGTCGCTACTACCGAGTGAATGGTGTCATGATGCGCTGGGACTGGACGTTGGATGGGTCCTCGGGCTCGTCCGACGCTGGGATCAGCGTAAAATGGCGCAATTTCGAGGAAGTAAAAGTCGTAACAAGGTTTCCGTAGGTGAACCTGCGGAAGGATCATTGGTTTACTTGTACAGCCCTCCTGGGGGCAATAGCGAGACTGAGTTCTGCGCTGCGTCTCTGGCGGCAGTGTGATCGTCGATGATGTGTGCCACCGACGGTGGTGCGCGTCTTGTAAACTGCCGTCGCAGCGCACTTGCATGTGTGGACGAAAGCGATCACGTGAACCGTGCGCCGGAGTGTGCTTGGTCGGTCGTGGAGTTGTACGTGTTCAAGCGGGAGACATTGTCCACGTGGTTCCATGACGCGAGTTTGCTCCGGCGTTTGTGCTTGAAGCTCTTGTTTTTTTTTGTTGTGTTGTGCGTGAGTACGCACGTTAAGACGAACGAACGTATACCATTACAACCACTAACGGTGGATCCCTCGGCTCGGAGTTCGATGAAGAACGTGGCAAAATGCGATAATTGATGCGATCTGCAAGCCTAGTGAGTCATCGAGTTTTTGAATGCAAATGGCACCGCTGACTCTGTCAGTGGTATGTCTGGTTGAGGGTTGTTTCCAGTAACCATCCTGACTGATGATGGACGACGACAACTGTTGGCGGCCGTCGCTATCGGGATGACGGGCTAGCCCGTGATATGGTCATGGTTGATCAATCTTGACCCAAGACGATGGATGATGATTGGCATTGACACGCAGACAACGCTCGGTGTGCGCGCTGTATTTGTGGTTGAAATATCGCGAATGACGACGTGTGCATGGACGTGTTGGTTGTGTGCCAGACACTCAGTGTGCAACCTCAACTCAGGCAAGGAAACGCCGTGAACTAAAGCATTTCAGTAACGGCAGGAAAAGAAAATAACCATGATTCCCACAGTAACGGCGAGTGAAGTGGGAAGAGTCCAACGTTGAAAGCGGCATCTGTAACAAGGTGTGGCATTGTAACGTATAGACTTGTCATCGAGGCGTCCGACCGGACTAAAGTCGTTAAGAATGGCGCACCATAGAGGGTTGTAGTCCCGTACATGGTTCGGTATCGGATGTCGTGAATGGCAAAGTCAAAGAGTCGGATTGTTTGGGAATGCAGTCCAAAGTGGGTGGTAAACTCCATCTAAGGCTAAATATTACTCCGAGACCGATAGCAAACAAGTACCGTGAGGGAAAGGTGAAAAGAATTCTGAGAAGAGAGTGAGAAGAACGTGAAACCGTTAGTGGGGAAGCGGACAATGTAATCGTAGTTGTTTGGTGTTTGTGTTTTTCAACTTGTTGTTAAATTCTTAACGCCGAATAACGCGCCAGGCTCTATGCTAATGCAGCTGGCAGTGTATTGGGTGGTTCGACAAAGAGTGTTTCTTGAGAAATGCTCTGTCGGCTGACAGTACAAACTGTTGTAGAGTTGGCGCGGCATGGATGTGTGTGCTTGTGCGTTGAAGGTTCGTTGGCGTGTAGTCGGTGCGATCCCACAAAGTGGGACACATTGGTGTAGCGTTGGCGTAGTTTTGACGTCTCGACGAATGTCGCACACAAACTCTTGGCGAGATATGACATTGTCCGACCCGTCTTGAAACACGGACCAAGGAGGCTAACATATGCGCGAGTCGAGGAGTGGAGAAACTCTATGGCGTAACGAAAGTGAAATGTGAGATTGTGCGACGTCGAGTCGTGCACGCATCACAGACCAGTCGGAAGTTTGACTACGATTGAGTTGGAGCGTATATGCTAGAACCCGATAGATGGTGACCTATTCCTGAGCAGAGCGAATTCATTGGAAACAATGATGGAGGCTCGTAGCGGTTCTGACGTGCAAATCGATCGTCAAACTTGGGTATAGGGGCGAAAGACTTATCGAACCATCTAGTAGCTGGTTCCCTCCGAAATATCCCTCAGGATCGCCGAAGCTCGCAGCAGTTTCATCGGGTAGAGCGAATGATTAGAGGTAGCTCTTTTATGATGCGATGAGTGGTGGTGCATGGCCGTTCTTAGTTCGTGGAGTGATCTGTCGGCCTAATCGCGGTAACGAACGAGACCATAATCTCCATTTAAGAGATAGAAGCAGACGTCTGTGCGAGTGGAGTCGCAAGATTTCACCCGTCGGGTGTTGCAGGTTGCATTGTGCGTCGCATTGTCAAAGTGTAGGGGCAACCTGAAACTTTGGTGGTGTGGTGTGCTTTGTTCCCTTCTATTGAGCAGCAATCGGTCTCGACTGGTTGTTGCCTTATGGAGAGACAACGAGGTATATACAAGCTCGAGGAAGAGTGGCTATAACAGGTCAGTGATGCCCTTCGATGTTCAGGGCTGCACGCGCGCTACAATGATAACGACAACGAGTGTCTGCGTCGAAAGACGTGGGTAATCTTTAATCGTTATCGTGATGGGGATTGACCGTTGTAACTGTCGGTCATGAAAGAGGAATCCCTAGTATGCGTATTTTATTAGAATGCGCAGATTAAGTCCCTGCCCTTTGTACACACCGCCCGTCGCTACTACCGAGTGAATGGTGTCATGATGCGCTGGGACTGGACGTTGGATGGGTCCTCGGGCTCGTCCGACGCTGGGATCAGCGTAAAATGGCGCAATTTCGAGGAAGTAAAAGTCGTAACAAGGTTTCCGTAGGTGAACCTGCGGAAGGATCATTGGTTTACTTGTACAGCCCTCCTGGGGGCAATAGCGAGACTGAGTTCTGCGCTGCGTCTCTGGCGGCAGTGTGATCGTCGATGATGTGTGCCACCGACGGTGGTGCGCGTCTTGTAAACTGCCGTCGCAGCGCACTTGCATGTGTGGACGAAAGCGATCACGTGAACCGTGCGCCGGAGTGTGCTTGGTCGGTCGTGGAGTTGTACGTGTTCAAGCGGGAGACATTGTCCACGTGGTTCCATGACGCGAGTTTGCTCCGGCGTTTGTGCTTGAAGCTCTTGTTTTTTTTTGTTGTGTTGTGCGTGAGTACGCACGTTAAGACGAACGAACGTATACCATTACAACCACTAACGGTGGATCCCTCGGCTCGGAGTTCGATGAAGAACGTGGCAAAATGCGATAATTGATGCGATCTGCAAGCCTAGTGAGTCATCGAGTTTTTGAATGCAAATGGCACCGCTGACTCTGTCAGTGGTATGTCTGGTTGAGGGTTGTTTCCAGTAACCATCCTGACTGATGATGGACGACGACAACTGTTGGCGGCCGTCGCTATCGGGATGACGGGCTAGCCCGTGATATGGTCATGGTTGATCAATCTTGACCCAAGACGATGGATGATGATTGGCATTGACACGCAGACAACGCTCGGTGTGCGCGCTGTATTTGTGGTTGAAATATCGCGAATGACGACGTGTGCATGGACGTGTTGGTTGTGTGCCAGACACTCAGTGTGCAACCTCAACTCAGGCAAGGAAACGCCGTGAACTAAAGCATTTCAGTAACGGCAGGAAAAGAAAATAACCATGATTCCCACAGTAACGGCGAGTGAAGTGGGAAGAGTCCAACGTTGAAAGCGGCATCTGTAACAAGGTGTGGCATTGTAACGTATAGACTTGTCATCGAGGCGTCCGACCGGACTAAAGTCGTTAAGAATGGCGCACCATAGAGGGTTGTAGTCCCGTACATGGTTCGGTATCGGATGTCGTGAATGGCAAAGTCAAAGAGTCGGATTGTTTGGGAATGCAGTCCAAAGTGGGTGGTAAACTCCATCTAAGGCTAAATATTACTCCGAGACCGATAGCAAACAAGTACCGTGAGGGAAAGGTGAAAAGAATTCTGAGAAGAGAGTGAGAAGAACGTGAAACCGTTAGTGGGGAAGCGGACAATGTAATCGTAGTTGTTTGGTGTTTGTGTTTTTCAACTTGTTGTTAAATTCTTAACGCCGAATAACGCGCCAGGCTCTATGCTAATGCAGCTGGCAGTGTATTGGGTGGTTCGACAAAGAGTGTTTCTTGAGAAATGCTCTGTCGGCTGACAGTACAAACTGTTGTAGAGTTGGCGCGGCATGGATGTGTGTGCTTGTGCGTTGAAGGTTCGTTGGCGTGTAGTCGGTGCGATCCCACAAAGTGGGACACATTGGTGTAGCGTTGGCGTAGTTTTGACGTCTCGACGAATGTCGCACACAAACTCTTGGCGAGATATGACATTGTCCGACCCGTCTTGAAACACGGACCAAGGAGGCTAACATATGCGCGAGTCGAGGAGTGGAGAAACTCTATGGCGTAACGAAAGTGAAATGTGAGATTGTGCGACGTCGAGTCGTGCACGCATCACAGACCAGTCGGAAGTTTGACTACGATTGAGTTGGAGCGTATATGCTAGAACCCGATAGATGGTGACCTATTCCTGAGCAGAGCGAATTCATTGGAAACAATGATGGAGGCTCGTAGCGGTTCTGACGTGCAAATCGATCGTCAAACTTGGGTATAGGGGCGAAAGACTTATCGAACCATCTAGTAGCTGGTTCCCTCCGAAATATCCCTCAGGATCGCCGAAGCTCGCAGCAGTTTCATCGGGTAGAGCGAATGATTAGAGGCATCGGGGCTATTTTTAGCTTCAACCTATTCTCAAACTGCAAACCGGTGACATGTGGTCAGCGATTTCTTGATTGAATCGTTGATGCCGTAAGGCTGAATGCATGAGTTTCGAGTGGGCCGTTTTTGGTAAGCAGAACTGGCGATGCGGGATGAACCGAGAGTCGGGTTAAAGTGCCTAAGTCGCGGCCAACGGATACCATAAAAGGAGTTGGTAAATTATGACAGTGAGGCTGTGGTCCTATAAGTAGATATCAGCTAAGAAGTGTGCAACAACTTACGTGCCGAATGTACTGGCCCTGAAAATGGATGGCGCTTAGCCGCGCACTGATACCCGACCGTAGATGCGAGAAATGTGTCATCTATGTTGACACGCAGACAACGCTCGGTGTGCGCGCTGTATTTGTGGTTGAAATATCGCGAATGACGACGTGTGCATGGACGTGTTGGTTGTGTGCCAGACACTCAGTGTGCAACCTCAACTCAGGCAAGGAAACGCCGTGAACTAAAGCATTTCAGTAACGGCAGGAAAAGAAAATAACCATGATTCCCACAGTAACGGCGAGTGAAGTGGGAAGAGTCCAACGTTGAAAGCGGCATCTGTAACAAGGTGTGGCATTGTAACGTATAGACTTGTCATCGAGGCGTCCGACCGGACTAAAGTCGTTAAGAATGGCGCACCATAGAGGGTTGTAGTCCCGTACATGGTTCGGTATCGGATGTCGTGAATGGCAAAGTCAAAGAGTCGGATTGTTTGGGAATGCAGTCCAAAGTGGGTGGTAAACTCCATCTAAGGCTAAATATTACTCCGAGACCGATAGCAAACAAGTACCGTGAGGGAAAGGTGAAAAGAATTCTGAGAAGAGAGTGAGAAGAACGTGAAACCGTTAGTGGGGAAGCGGACAATGTAATCGTAGTTGTTTGGTGTTTGTGTTTTTCAACTTGTTGTTAAATTCTTAACGCCGAATAACGCGCCAGGCTCTATGCTAATGCAGCTGGCAGTGTATTGGGTGGTTCGACAAAGAGTGTTTCTTGAGAAATGCTCTGTCGGCTGACAGTACAAACTGTTGTAGAGTTGGCGCGGCATGGATGTGTGTGCTTGTGCGTTGAAGGTTCGTTGGCGTGTAGTCGGTGCGATCCCACAAAGTGGGACACATTGGTGTAGCGTTGGCGTAGTTTTGACGTCTCGACGAATGTCGCACACAAACTCTTGGCGAGATATGACATTGTCCGACCCGTCTTGAAACACGGACCAAGGAGGCTAACATATGCGCGAGTCGAGGAGTGGAGAAACTCTATGGCGTAACGAAAGTGAAATGTGAGATTGTGCGACGTCGAGTCGTGCACGCATCACAGACCAGTCGGAAGTTTGACTACGATTGAGTTGGAGCGTATATGCTAGAACCCGATAGATGGTGACCTATTCCTGAGCAGAGCGAATTCATTGGAAACAATGATGGAGGCTCGTAGCGGTTCTGACGTGCAAATCGATCGTCAAACTTGGGTATAGGGGCGAAAGACTTATCGAACCATCTAGTAGCTGGTTCCCTCCGAAATATCCCTCAGGATCGCCGAAGCTCGCAGCAGTTTCATCGGGTAGAGCGAATGATTAGAGGCATCGGGGCTATTTTTAGCTTCAACCTATTCTCAAACTGCAAACCGGTGACATGTGGTCAGCGATTTCTTGATTGAATCGTTGATGCCGTAAGGCTGAATGCATGAGTTTCGAGTGGGCCGTTTTTGGTAAGCAGAACTGGCGATGCGGGATGAACCGAGAGTCGGGTTAAAGTGCCTAAGTCGCGGCCAACGGATACCATAAAAGGAGTTGGTAAATTATGACAGTGAGGCTGTGGTCCTATAAGTAGATATCAGCTAAGAAGTGTGCAACAACTTACTTACCGAATTTACTGGCCCTGAAAATGGATGGCGCTTAGCCGCGCACTGATACCCGACCGTAGATGCGAGAAATGTGTCATCTATGGGTAGGAGGGTGCTATGGTTGCGTAAAAGCGTCCACGTGAGTGGGTGTGGAGCAGCCATAGGTACAGATCTTGGTTTTAGTAGCAGCGTATAGAAGTGAGAACCTTCTAGGCCGAAGTGGAGAAGGGTTCCTCGTGAACAGCAGTTGGACGAGGGTTAGTCGGTCCTAAGCAGAAGCTCACACGCTGAGTAATAGGAGACGTTTTGTATGTAATGTGCTCGCACATAATGCTTCGTCTCAGTCTGCGAAAGGGAATCAGGTTAATATTCCTGAACCAGGCGTCGGATAACCAGTATTGTCTGGCGATACCGGGAGGCGTGAGTCGCTTGGAATTGCCGTGGTAATGTTGGTAAAGCGGTAACGCAAACGAACTCGGAGACGTTGTTGGTAGTTCTGGAAAGAGTTGTCTTTTCTAGTTAACTGGTTGAACGAGCCTGGAATGGAGTCATTCAGAGATAGGCTTGACAGCCGGGAAGAGCGTCGCATCTGAGTGGCGTCCGGAATACTACCAATGATCCTTGAAAATCCGAGGGAGTGAATGATTGTCGTGCCTGGCCGTACCGAGATCCGCATCAGGTCTCCAAGGTGAAAAGCCTCTGGCTCTAGAATAATGTGGGTAAGGGAAGTCGGCAAAATAGATTCGTAACTTCGGGATAAGGATTGGCTCTAAGGATTGGACTATTCGGATTGGCGTCTCGTAAAAGAGACGATCGTTGACGCTGTTTGTCGTGGCCAGATGGGTTACCGTGTGGTCGCGTATTCAGATGTTGGCGTATTGTTACTGTTACCAGGTGTCAATTTACAGTGGCGTCGGCAGGCAATTTAATTGTTGTCAGCCGATGCCCTGTCTCGCGAGTAGTTTAAATCAATCAACTTAGAACTGTCACTAACTAGGGGAATCCGACTGTTTAATTAAAACAAAGCATTGCGATGGCTGGAAACGGTGTTGACGCAATGTGAATTCTGCCCAGTGCTCTGAATGTCAAAGTGTGGAGACACAACCAAGCGCGGGTAAACGGCGGGAGTAACTATGACTCTCTTAAGATAGCCAAATGCCTCGTCATCTAATTAGTGACGCGCATGAATGGATCAACGAGATTCCCACTGTCCCTACCTACCATCTAGCGAACAAACAGTCAAGGGAACGGGCTTGACTGAGACAGCGGGGAAAGAAGACCCTGTTGAGCTTGACTCTAGTTTGATATGGTGAGGAGACATGAGAGGCGTAGAATAGGTGGGAGAGATTTGGGGCAACCCAGGTTTCGCCGGTGAAATACCACCACTCTTATCGTTTCTTTACTCAATCGGTGATGTAGGAGGCGCCCAGTTGCTGTGTTGGTCATTAAGCTACTTCATGGCTATCGATGGCAGACTCTGGGTAAACCAGGTTTGTCGTCTTTAGTTGAGGAGAGCAGACTCGACCGGACTGGATACGCCGCTTGTAAGATTTAAGATGGGCTGTCTGCTATGGTTGTGCCAACTGGGCAACCATTTGGTACGGCCGTGGTTGACTGGCTTTTCGAGAGTGTGTCCATCGACCTAGCCGTGGTTGGCGAGCAATCGTCAATTGCAGGTTACGACCGATGACAGTATCAAATGGGGAGTTTGACTGGGGCGGTACATTCTTTAAAATGCAACGAGAATGTCCTAAGGTGGGCTCACCGTGGACAGAAACCACGGGTAGAGTATAAGGGCAAAAGCCTGCTTGATTTTGATTTTCAGTACGAATACAAACCACGAAAGTGTGGCCTAACGATCCTTTATGTTTGCCTGAGAGTTTCAGGATAGAGGTGTCAGAAAAGTTACCACAGGGATAACTGGCTTGTGGCGGCCAAGCGCCCATAGCGACGTCGCTTTTTGATCCTTCGATGTCGGCTCTTCCTATCATTGAGCAGCAGCGTACTCAAAGTGTCGGATTGTTCACCCGCTTCAGGGAACGTGAGCTGGGTTTAGACCGTCGTGAGACAGGAACCAGATTGCATGGTTACCATGTGGAGAACGGATGTTGACCCGTTTCCACCAGCTTATGCATATATCATTGGTTGTTTGCTACCAGAGCACTAACCAAGCCTTGGGCAGAGTGGATAACATTGTTCCCCTCAATGAGTCCATTCCGTCTTCCAAAGCTGCTCATTGTTGAAAAGCACAGTTTTCACCATACATCAGCCCACACACACGTTGTCGTCAATACATAAGCACTCAGTCTTGGAAAACATTAATGCAAATACTGTCGTCTTGCAAACTCTGATGATGTTCCGGTAGACTAGTTCAAATCTTTTTTTCCAGAGTCTTGGTCTTTCGAATTTTCTATAATTCAAACACGACCTACATGGCACACACCATGGCCTACTGTAGTTGGGGTACAACTCGCCTAATCTCTCTTGCGATGACCATCCAACTACAATAATAGCGCTAGTAAACGGATTTTGGGGTCTATCGTACCCCAGGTTTCACACCCAGCTTAACCACACGCAAATGCTGTAGGAAACATGGTTCTCGCCCTGTTCCTGCAAGCGAGAACCATGTTTGCGGCCACGCATTTGCAGTTGGGCGGGCGAGACATGTCTCTAGCGCGGTCCAGTACTACGGATGCTAACCTGCCAGATTCACGTCTCGCCTCGTACTCCTACCACCGAACACCTTCCCAGTCTAGGTCTATATCTCCCCCAACTTGGTAGGGAACCAGGTTTCGTATTACATAATGGAGTCGTTTCTAAATATTATTTCAAAGTCTAAACTCAATCAGCAAACCGTTGCAAGACAGAAACTTTCACCCCTATCCAAGCTCTCGCGTCGCGTCCGTCTCGATCTTTAAGGAATCGAGTATAGTATATAAACTATGGGGACTTTGAAATATTTCAAAGTCTAGAAATAGTTCTATTATTGACTATCTTGCCAGAGTAACGTAGCTGCAGCGGATCGCTCCGCTCAGCTCTACCTTACGCAAGTTCCGTCAATTAATTTAGACATGCTGCAGTCATTTCAGATGACTTTTTGGTCTATATGTTGAAATCCAATCTAGACAATAAATTTCAACAATTAGATTTCTCATATTATCTCTGATTTATAGAGAGTATAGCTGCGACTTTCCGAGACATAAAAAGCAGTCAAGGGCCAAGCCTATATCAGATTCGGCTATGCGCGCGCCGCACTCTGTCCGCGCATCCAACTAAACCATGGAAATGCCTCGTGGGCAGTTTTAGAGCGCTTTTTGCCGTACAAAATGGACCCTTTTGCCAATTTCGTCAGGGTCTACCAGCGCCCAAGTTTCACACGTAGCCCAATTCTCAAGTTTTTAAACTTTTTGTAAAGTGTCGTCTCCACGCTTGTACGACCACAACGCAGTCAAGGGATAATGGTATGTCAGATTCGGCTATTCGCGCGCCGCACTCTATCCGCGCATC
>JWZT01002518.1:0-14654 GCA_000827895.1 Thelohanellus kitauei
AAATGAGACCATGTGTGATGTCAACTGAGGTGACTATTTCCCCAAAATCGGTATTGAGGCGTTTAAATTTAGAACTCCATACTTCTTTATTTATTGTACCCATCAGTTCTTTTTCAAAGTTTCCACTGTCAATATCAAAGGGAGAATAATTCAATTATGCTACAGTATTATTGTGTGAATTTTTGACAAAGGCAGGCGTTGCATGGATTGTTCTTAATTCATGAAGCATACCGAGAAAAAATTTGTTATATTTAATATCGTCGTTATGAAATAGAAATATCAGAATGAATTTCTTGGCAGTGTTTCAGCAAAGTAGGAAAGCTAATCAAAGTTTGTCATTAAAAATATTGAGGAAAAGGCATTATTTGTTTTCAAATCATGTGACTTAGCCTAAAATTTAAAAAAACTGTGTTTCCCCTATAGGTTTTGCTTAAGTTGATTTAAATGAATTGTAAAATTAACCATTAAATTAAAAATGATGAGCAATGCATAATTCTGGATATTTTATACCATTTTAAAGGAGAAATGCTTTTGTGTCTCTCAATAAGGAAACGAATAGTTTTTGAAATTATCCTATCTACAACCAACGCTCTTTACTAATCAAAGAAGGGCCTGCGTACTCACTCTTTATTTCAACTAAAAATTCTTTAAATTGGCAATGATAAGAGCTTTTGCTATGATGGGGTTAATGATCATAATAACACATTCCACAACTTTACTCATTTCTTTTAAAAATGCTTCTTCATGAATGATGCAATCGTAAACAAGCACATCGTGATAAATTTTTCCTTTAACAATAGCAACAAAAGATTTTAGAGCCCGTCAACTTTTGGCGTCGTCTGTTGAAATGGACATAATTTTATCAAGTATAATATGATGCTTTTCCACGCATTGAATCACAACATTTGCAACATTTTCTTCATATTTTTGACCTTTGAGTGGTAGCAATACTAATCGTTCTTATTAAGGAAGATAAAAGAAACCAATCGGTCCCAAAATGTAATTTACACTATGTCAGTGTCAAAAAACTCATTCACTGCTATTTATGACCCTGAAACCAGTCTAAGATCTTCGGCTTTTTGGTTGGTTATATCTTCAGGATTTTTTTCTGTTCTATCTCCTAATTTTAAGTAGGAATGGCAAATCTTGTTTCTAATATGTGCTTTATTCGTAAAATCTAGAAATAGTTCTTCGGAGGAATTTATAAAACAACTTTTTATGCATTAACCGGCTGTATATGGATATCCTCTCTTAAAAGTTTCTTGGCTAGCCACGAAACTAGGAGTATTCCTATTTTTAGAAGATTGTATTATGTCATTAAATTCAGAACTTGAGTTATATTGATTTTTTTAGCTCTTATATTGCTTTGTTTCTTGCATCTTCGTCATGGTATTTATTTATGAATGTCTGTTTTTTAGTTTTAAAGTATCTCTCAAAATTGAACTTTGTGCTTTGTGACAAATTTTCTTTGCAAATTGAACATGTCGGAAAGCCATTTTAGTTATGAATAAAACCATACGTCTGGCTCCATTAAACTTGAAATTCATTGTTCCTTTGATTCATTTTTATTTCCTTGCTCTTCGCAGATGTATCTGATTTGTTGAAACTAAAATAGATTTTTCATAGCAATTAATCCTATTATAGGGTTTTTCTATCTATTTAATAATCTTGCTACCTATTTAATAATCCTTGAAAACGAATAATCTTTGCAATTTATTTGATAAAAGTTGCCACAAATCAATAAAAATTTGCACGAGAGGGATAATTAGCATTGTTTTATAAACTTTCATTCTTTTAATCCATCTCAAAATTCTCAAGTAAACCAATAGTGCAAAACTTGAGAAACCATATTTTCCCTAAATTTGAAATATTGTTTGCTAAAACAATGGTAACATTGGTGGTAAATGAGTCAAACAAGCCAGCGAGTATTTCTTTTTGTTTTGTTCTTAATTTGTTCTAAGCTTGCAAAATTTCACCAACCCTGTAATTAGAATGAACTATCTGGCAAAGGATTTTCTCTAATGAAGGTTTTTAAATATTCCCTATCCGGCATAAATCACAATTAAAATCCGAAATTCTCTGGCTCGATTTGCTTGCAAATATTTGTTTCATTCGTTTTCACAACCTGATTCGTATTTGATAACAAACTATTTTTCACTTTTTTAGTCCTTAAAATCATCCGAATGACCTGTAAATTTAAAAGTTTAACAAATAAAGGTTAATTATTCGACTCGAGCAATTATTTTTTGATTTGTGGCAGTTTTATTATATTGATCGCAATTATTATTAAATTGATCTGACCCCATATAATATTTAAATTTGTTGTTGATAAATGTTTAAAGCTTGCATATACTTTACATTAACAATTTTATTGTGTCAAAATTATTATTTTAGGCATTATTCATCCATTTATTTCAATATTAGCAATCGAACGGTACATGAAATGAGATCTGACCATATTATTTTTATATATCAAGATCTAGCAAAAATTGTGGAAATTAATTCACTTATAAATCAGAACAAACATCAAAAATATAAAAAACCCATCGTTCTATTGTAAAAATAAATGCAATTTTAATGTTTTGGAATTTCAAAATTCGAAGGGCACGAATTTGACATCTTAAAATAGATTAAATACTAAGTAACTTGTTAAATTTAAAATTCTATCCAGGTAAAATATTTCAGATGTATTATGGTAAAACATGAAATTTTTTCATTCTTTGTGTTCAAAATTGTTATATATATCATCCACTAAAACCGTGTTTAATAAAGATATTGATTAAAAATATGTGGTGGTCAGCTACGTTAATTAAAGCGGGGTGTGATATTCCATCGTCCACGTCTCTGATTCATTCTTCCTCGATTAAAATTCATTCTCAGAAATTATCGAATTGTATCAACGGTAAGTACTTTTATGAAATGCTATTGTTTAACAGCAGTTCCTAATTCATTCAGTCTAGTCCATCATCTTAGTGGATAATTAATAATATCGATTTGTTTGATCATTTATATATAGCTGAATCTTGAAAATAGTTAGAGGTATATCATCATTCGTGTGAATTTCACAATTTCGGTAACCATTTTTTTGAAAAAATATGATATATGAATTAAAATTGTCATTTAAATTAAGGTTTCCTGATACTTAGTATGATATAGATAGATCATTCATTTGGGTACTTATCACATAAATTGTTTGGAATTATTAATTTAATAGAATCCAACATTCAATCGAAGTGTATTTTTCGAATAAATACACCAGATAATAATTACATCGCGCAGAATTTCTTCACAGAGGATAAGGAGCACTAACACTTTTGCCAGGGTAAAATATTACTGACTAATTACTCAATTATAAATATCATTTTTTTAGTCTATGGTAATACGATTTCTAGTCAAATTGGCTCAACCTTTACTTTATTATTCAATCCTTATTCACTTTAGCATTAATTATTTTATTTGTAAAATTATGATTGATATTCTTATTTGCGTATATAAAGAAATTCCAATAAATATTATGACAGATTACGAAACATTTACATATACTCGTTGTTTAACAACCTTTCCGGCTTATGAACAAAATGGTTTTGAAGTACAATACGCAGAATTCATTTTTTAGGCTTGAATATAGATTTTTATAGGGAAAAAAATTTTAGCGTATTATTCACTTTTAATGATGTATTTCCAGATTTTCTATCAATGAAAGATCTGTGAAACTTCGATAATTTCAAAAAAGTACAGATGTATAAGAAAATAATAATCTGTAAGAGCTTTCGATGAAATCACTTAAAATCTATGGACCCTGAAGATACTACTTCTGTGTCTTCGTTGCAAACTCCTCTTCCAAGGGCATCAACAGGTTGCGTTGACCGAGTAAAACCAAAATAAATTTAAACACAAACATGATTTTTCATAAATTTCATATTTCTGAAAATTAAATTTGTGTTCAATGATCCTTTAATCCGATGAGAAACTTCTCGCTTTGCGGTATATTAGCTAAAGACCGAATCTACTTAACCAAACTAGACTGTAAGGTAAGGAGAATCTGTGTTATAATTTGAAATCTCTAAATATTTTATGTTGTTAGAATAAGAGTAACTCGTCACAAATATGTCCTGAAGGCTCACACAAATATAAGTTAGAAAATATAAGTAAAATTCATAAAGTAATTTTCATTTATATCGTGTTGCTATAATTTCCCAGAAACATTAATTCTCAGTTTACAGAATAGTTTTTTATTGATATAAATGAAAACAAATATGGTCAAAGAATTGTCCTGGATCAAATTGGAATACTAAATCTTTTTTTAGGTGATGTTTTAAGAGATAGATCATTTAAAATTAAATGAATGAATGTTAAATCTAGATAAATGAGAGATGATTACATTTTAAAAAACACCACAAAAACATTTTAAAATCCAAGAACTGATAATAAGATCAGCATTGTTTCAGTAATTTCTTTAATAATGGATAAAAAGACCAGTGCGAATAAAATCTCAATAAAAAGTTTAAAAATCAAACACTGTAACCAATCGGAATGACTGCTTAACATATTTTGACAAAATCGTGGATTATCTTGGTTGCTTTATAACCATACTCTACCAAACGACATGAATTTTGTACTGTTAAAAAAGATAGAATTTGTCATATATTTTTTAAAATTAAGTGATTAAGTACTCCTTCTACCAAATATTTATTTTAATTTAAATTTCTATAAGTTAGATATTTAAGAAAAAATAGAGTTGGTTCAGATAGACTTGTATTTTATGTGATCATGTCAAAAATTTGACCCACTTTAAAATGACAAAAGTTACAGAATAATCACCAAGTTGATCGTTAATGCGAATAGACAGAAATCAGAAATATTATTAGTTTGTCACAAATCAATGCGCAATTGGTATTTAGGTTTCTCAACCTAAATTTTTCATGGAATAGACCCAAAACAATTTGAAGGAAAATAAAAATTGTCTATGTAAAAATTTGATAATTATAAAAATTGAATATTATGCTTTTTAGGGTTAAAAGCACTCCAAGTCAGGGTGAACTACAGAATGTTGCACAGTCGAAATAAAAAAATAACAATGTTGAAAAACTCGTCTTGAATGGGAAACAGTATGATTGTGAAAGATCATTTTATTGTAGCAAAAGCCTGTTTTGTGGATGAAATGCGTAGTAGAGATTTTATCACGGAAAATATCCCCCAAAAACTGTAAAGTTGAGTTGAGTATGATGGCAAAAATTTTGATTGTTAGACTAGGAAGGTAAGTGAGAATACAACTTCTCATTGTCGATGTAAAATTACTAAACAATTTAACATGCGCATTGTTTCATGATTACCTTGTAACGTTATGTTTTTCCATATAATAATAAACGAAATTCAACTATCCTTTTGACNGTTGGGTATTTTTTTAATTTAATTCCATATTTTAGTCGTACAAGTCAGCCCCCCCAACATATTCCATCAGAAAAAATTTACACGTTACGAAAGTGTTGTTTGAAAATATTCGAAAATGAAAATCGGGCTTAAAATATTTAAAAATAAAGTGTGAATAAATTAAACCAGGCTAACTTAATTTTCGATAACTTCATTGCTGAGGAATATGTCACTATATGCATTCGTTTGATGGAAGTAGCCAATGCAATCGCTCGATGTCAACTGATAAAACGTGGTATTCGTAGTACTTATGAATTCACGAATTTCGCATGTTAGGTACTGATTCATTTTTTTAATTATACGAAAAGGGACAGAGGCACGAGGGGTTTATGTGAAAAAACCCCCAAAATAATGTCATTTTTAAAAAACTATGTTAATTTCTGATGTGCGATTTAGGATGAAAACCCCGTAATTCCGTTTATGATTAAACATAGCGAGGACCTTGTGTAAGTTATTAATTTGCATGAGATATTTTGTATCCCACCATGATCCACCATCCCATGACCCTAAAAAATGATTTCTCGAAGTTTATTATTGATAAGTACATCCTCTTGATCCCACACTTTAAAGGTTTATCAAGAATCAATGCACAATTGAAATTTTTTAGCAATTTTACATTGAAAATGGAATTTGTATTTTCACTTAACTTTCATATCTAATGATCAAAATTATTACCGCCATGCTCAAATGAATTTTACTGTTCTTTGGGAGGTGTTTGTGGTGATACTATCTCTCTACTAATAATTTCATCCACAAAAACGGGCTCCTGCTTCAATAAAGTGATGTTTCACAACTATACTGTTTCCCATTCAAGATGAATCGTTCAACATTGAAAATTTTTACTTTGGACTATGAGACTTCTTGGGTATCCAGGTAGCAAGCGCCACCTCTAACGCACATGCGTGAAAGTTCAATGGTATATTTTGCTTATATGGATCGTCTGGTGGATAATTTAGAACCGAAAACCACACACATTATTATAAAGGGTTTAGAATTAATTTAAGGCAGCAGTTTTTTCAAAATTTTCTCAATTCGTCGTGGTTTAAGAGCATTTTAAAGAAAATCACATATGCTATTAAGTTTTCGCGCATAGCTTTTAACGTTAATTTTAGGCAACATTACTTCAAAAATGTTTCAATTTATTTTGGTTTAATAACATTTTATAGGAAATCATGCTAGAAGCCATTAACTATTCGAGCATGTGCGTTAGGGGTGGGAGCGTTTGCTACTTGAATACCTAAATAAGACCTGTTACACAGAAATATGAATATAAAAATTGAAAAATATTTTTAGTTTAAAAATAATATATATGTGCGACGTATTGGGAGAAATTCTCAAATTCACCAATACCAGATCCCTACTATTTTTCTCAAAAAATATTCTCTAATAGACAAATATTAACGATCTTTCCTAATGTGAGTTTGGGGAAGATTCCTTTTAGTCTGACCCCATATAAATTCAATAATTTACGTTTGGGCACCAAATTTGGGACCCACAAAATTTGTCGAATGGTTCACGTTCAAAGAGTCATAGTCTTCTTCTGAAAGACAAATGATATGCCTTCCAATAATCCGTTGATTGTCCTTCCTGGCAGAACAAAGTTAGTTCTGTCTCCTTTCGGAACTGGAACAAGGAACGCTCTTTTGTTTGTCTGCATATGCCTCCGAGGATCGACATTCTGTCAACCAACCTTCCACGGTTATATTTTCGCTAACCAAGTTTAGCCTCTTCTATCTCCACCCTTATAGCCAGCCAATCCCTCAGATTTATCTTCTGTTTTCAGCGACTATCGGACAACACAGTTCCATGCAGTATGTATACCGGTCGATAATGGTCTCTAAGAACTGGTCGGTTCCCGGAGAATGCTCGTCTCCCGCCATGCAAGATTATTCAGAAAGTTCGCACCAAAACAGTATGTAATTAGAATTGTTTTCTCTATAGTGAGTTGATTTATAGAAAACCACGTTCCACGCCTCCCGGACACCGTACTTTTAAATTTACGACATTTTCTTTTCTGGAATATACAAACCACCGACAAACAGTTGACGCGAATAAGGTCGTTGTTTTCATTCGTTTCTTGCAATTTCTTCAATTCAAATACAAAGGAGGCAGATGTCAGTGTATGCAGAACTCGTGTATTTTGTTTGTTGTTCAAATTTCAATGTTCTGATGAATAAATACTGAAAACCATTGAAGAACAGGCATAACATAATTTAAAACATCATTTTTTTGTGTATATCGTTTAAATATGCTGCGTAGACCACCAAGTTTTTCTTGAAATGTATTCGACTACTTTTTACTAAAACTGTAAGCCATTACTGCATTGTATCTCGCAACGCGAGAGCCCCAAATGAGATTTTAACATAAAATAACTTTTCTTCTCCCAATATTTTTTTCTAAAAGCCTAAAATTTGGATGTCATCACAGTGTGTTATTAACTGAAAACATCAAGGAAGGAGGGTATGGAAATATACTCTCGAATTTAAGCATTCTTGGCTCAAAAAATTCATACCTCTAGATTTCGTATTAGCGTTGACACAAACAGAGCCCTATTGTTCGGTTAAGGAAAAAGCAAACATTGGATAGTAAGAGTATATAGAATATGACACCCAATTTATTCTCTGTATACGTTAAATATATGACACTTATAACATATTTCATGGATAAGAATTTTGAAATTCTGACGGAGTCGCTGTAAAAATGCATCCAAAAATATCTGCCTGAATATGCGCAACTGGTATTTTTAATTAAATTGTCAGATTTACACGAAGTTTTATCTACAACTGAATTCACTTTCGAATACCTGAGGTTCAATACTTTAAATTCACAAAATATGAAATGCCCAAGTTTCCTTTATTCCATGAAAAGAATGTCCCATAAACCAAATCATTAATGAGGAAGAGTGGCGGTGCATTAATCAAAAATGCCGACGAAACCGATCCATTAGACACAAGTCCTAATTTGTTTTTTCAATGATGCCTGTGCAAAAAATTGTCATGTTTATATATTTCTGGTAAAAAATGTACCCACCACATATCATTAAAGACGATTATGGACTTGCATTTCAGGCAATTAGTGATTGGTCTCGCTTTTTCAGAGTTTTGACCAATTAATAGTTCGAAAAAGCATATCGTCTCAAATGGAGGTAAAGGAAACACCGTTGAAATAGACGAAAGTTACATTGTAAAACGAAAATATGAAAAGAGGCGCGTACTTAAACAGCAATCGATGTTTGGAGGAATAGAACAAGCTACAAGTGACGAAAATGTGTTTTTGTGAAACTTGTAGAGGAAAAAAGGAAGGCACACTATTACCAATTATATATAGAAGAATTAGAAAAATACGAACTTCATCAGCAATAGATGGAGAGCTTATTCAATAATAAATGAAAATGGTTGTAACCACGAAGGATATTATGTTGAAACATATCGAGCTGATGTCCACATCCAAAATATTGAAAATATGTGATTGGTCGTAAAACGATTTTTAAGAAACCATGGTACACAATAGGCTCGGCGCGAATAGGAGTGTATTGCTGAGTTTTTCTTAAGATGGCAGAATACAAACACCTTCTAATCGTTTTTAGAACTGATAAAAAGCAAATATCATTTTAATTAAATATGTAAGTCAAATTTGACATATTATTTTTGATGATATTTTCTGTAGTAGGCTGTTTTAATATTTTTGAACATTTTTTATTATGATATTCTTTGCGCAAATATTCATTTGCCTTTGTAACGACGCATATATTGCAGGAGTTTTTGAGAGTGAAGGGCGCGTTATGCTAACTACAAATATATTGATCATTATCATAAAAAATTAGTACTTTAAACCAGGTTTTGTAAAACAAAAAATAAAGGTGTGGAATAAGAGTCAAATGATGAAATTATTTTTTCCTCAAATCGTCATTTATTTGGCAAAACCTGGTATATATCAATTAAAATACAAAAATTGTGAACAAATGAAAATATCAAAAATCGAATGATACTGCCTCTACAGTAAATGCTCTTCAGTTATGCATATAACTTGCCTTAGATTCGCACCAGTATCATACTATTTTTAGAGGTTTGCTTAGCACGTAATTTTAGACAAATAAGAGATTTGGAAAATCCAGATTTCAGACGCTTCAACAATTTTTCTACGAGATAGCATGTGTAATAGCTTCAGAATATTATGTTAAAGTGAGCCAAAAAGCTTCTCTTTCCGGAACGTGGGAACAAAAGTAAGAACATTTTACTGTTGTAGGGAACCATATAATATATCTCAGAGAAAAAAGTGGGTGTCGTATTCTAGATTTTTACTGTGCCGTTACAGATCATAAAAAATTTCACTGTGTTGCCACCGCATACCGCTTTGTATTTTCCGTGATCGGAACAAACATCGAGTTATTAATAATTTTTATGTATACTAATCGTAAGTAAAAGATATATCTGGTGTAGCTAGATGCCCCTCTCTAGCATTTAAAATTAAATGTTCAATTCTAATGACGGACCAACCCAAAAATGGGCTTCGATAACTACAACCCCTAATTACAAATGGGCACAAAATAAGAGCAGGGAAGACTGCCTTTTTTTTCTCAATTTAATATAAAATAATGATATTCTGATACTTTTACCATCCTTAATGTTTAGATAATTAAAATTATCAGAGGCACGCGCAGTTGAATTATTGCAATGAGCTCTCAGTTTGGCTATTACCAGCAANTTGCAGGAGTTTTTGAGAGTGAAGGGCGCGTTATGCTAACTACAAATATATTGATCATTATCATAAAAAATTAGTACTTTAAACCAGGTTTTGTAAAACAAAAAATAAAGGTGTGGAATAAGAGTCAAATGATGAAATTATTTTTTCCTCAAATCGTCATTTATTTGGCAAAACCTGGTATATATCAATTAAAATACAAAAATTGTGAACAAATGAAAATATCAAAAATCGAATGATACTGCCTCTACAGTAAATGCTCTTCAGTTATGCATATAACTTGCCTTAGATTCGCACCAGTATCATACTATTTTTAGAGGTTTGCTTAGCACGTAATTTTAGACAAATAAGAGATTTGGAAAATCCAGATTTCAGACGCTTCAACAATTTTTCTACGAGATAGCATGTGTAATAGCTTCAGAATATTATGTTAAAGTGAGCCAAAAGCTTCTCTTTCCGGAACGTGGGAACAAAAGTAAGAACATTTTACTGTTGTAGGGAACCATATAATATATCTCAGAGAAAAAAGTGGGTGTCGTATTCTAGATTTTTACTGTGCCGTTACAGATCATAAAAATTTCACTGTGTTGCCACCGCATACCGCTTTGTATTTTCCGTGATCGGAACAAACATCGAGTTATTAATAATTTTTATGTATACTAATCGTAAGTAAAAGATATATCTGGTGTAGCTAGATGCCCCTCTCTAGCATTTAAAATTAAATGTTCAATTCTAATGACGGACCAACCCAAAAATGGGCTTCGATAACTACAACCCCTAATTACAAATGGGCACAAAATAAGAGCAGGGAAGACTGCCTTTTTTTTCTCAATTTAATATAAAATAATGATATTCTGATACTTTTACCATCCTTAATGTTTAGATAATTAAAATTATCAGAGGCACGCGCAGTTGAATTATTGCAATGAGCTCTCAGTTTGGCTATTACCAGCAAGACACTGATGAAGACGTAATTTTCGTTCTTAACAGACATCAACAAGGTGTGTTCTCGACGTTGTGTGTATCGAGTATCAGAAAAAGTTATAAAGGGACCCGAATGAAAGAAAAAATCGATTTCAAGTGATTCAAAAAGAATACGAAGCTATTCTTGTTCAGGCTGAAAATTTGATGAAGGAGAAAGCATCCGACGTCAAAGACGTACTTTCCTTATTCACCAAAATCACTCGCCGAATCAAGGACTCTCGTGAAAAACTTAAAAATCTCAAAACTAGACTTAGAGTTTGCAAAAATACATTCTCAACTTCTTTTGAGAAGGCCGAAAATATTTCGCGCGCTTATCTTATCACCAAAGAAAGTGTCAAATTGATGAGAAAAATGTTAGATTGTTAGTAATCTAGTTCATTCACAGTTGATAGTTCTAGAACCATCACTGAAGCAGTTAACAATAAAAACTATCTGCAAGCAGCTCTGGTGATTCATCGTGTCAGTATGCTTCAATTTTAAACAGATTATTGCCTAAATAATGATCTGACTCAATTTGATGCCTTGATAAACGTTCGCCTCGACATGGAGAATCACATTTCCGTATTTTTTAGGTTAAGTAGAAACTTTACGCATCTATTGTTCACGAGCTAATGGCCGTGCTGTTTAATTATAGTTTTCCCATGCAAGGTTTGAGGATTTTTGTTACAGGCCCTCGCCTTCAAGTACTCTTTCAAAAATTTTACAAATTTCCAGATGCGCAAAAATCAGTTTATTAATGATTGACACAGGTACATGATTCCTGGCGGCGACAGCCAGATGAAAATATTCAAGAGTTGGTAGAAACGCTCAGAATATTGCGAAAATTGAGATGCGGACTCTTGTTAATTGTCAAATCATTTGATGGGCAACTGATAAAGATGCTCGAAGATGTTGTAACCCGCACACACACTTTGTAATTCCCTATTTTTATTCATAGAATTCTTGAAAATATGGCTCTGTCTAAAACACAGGCACACGTAGCGAAATATGACAAAAACGCCTTCTTTGTGCTTCTATCTAATGTCTTTCAGCATATCGACTGTGTTCACCAGAAATCAGTCATCCTTGTTAAGTGTTTTGATCTCAATTTCGAGGTTAGATCGTTTGTCACTTAGAATTATGATGGAGATGCAGACGAACTTAACGGTATTGTTTTCACGTTATTAGCTGAGGAATCAAGCAAAATAAACTCTAAAATGCTCGAAGAGACCATTCATAACTCAATACAAATTAACGTATGAGGTGATGACATGAGATGAAACTACTGCTCAAAAGCTACTTAGATTTCGATCATTTTACAGAATTTTCCCAGATAAATGATCAGGTAACCATTAGTCCACGGTATTTAGTCATTAAAATTCAGTGCATTACACCAAGTATTCTCCTTGCGGCAGCGCTTGGCCGCCACATATTCTGTGAGGAAACCTCTTATATAGCGTGGCACATTATATAAATTCGAATCAAATAAGTCTGTGCGTTCTGAATTTGTAACGAAATACGGCCTTAAAGTGGGCATTGTCATAAACATAGTTCTTGTTGCAGGAGTCGTGCATGGCAAATGTTTGTACTCCTTCCGTCAAATATTTTAAAAGTTTGGGGTTTTGACGTATAGATGCATATTTGCCTCTACAAAATTTCGTATATATTATCGGTAATTACTATTTTGATAACGGGTTGATATTTCCTTTACATAGACTTGTCGATCCGCTCAAACAATTCATTGTTTCGTATTTTTGCGACCATTATTACCCTTATATGTCTATGCGAGTTAAGAATTTTGTCGATTTTAACTTTTCTGGTCATGTAGACACATATCGTCTGTCTCAAGGTCAGAAATGCGGCACCAAGCCCACTTTTAAAGTTCTGATTTTATATGTTCAGTTATTTAACGATTGTAAACGTTCTCATACATACATTCTCAAACACTTACAATATTTTCCCGATCATTCTCATGATTTTATCGTCGAATTTTGCCAAGTTTTCCATGCAGTCAAAAGAGTATTATCGTCCACGTTTGATCGTATCTTTCCTAACTAGCTAGAAATAACTGTTAACGACGATGTGACACTCGTCTCATGCCAGGTTTACAACACAATTCCATCTAGCTTGAAGGAAAAATTATACTGCTTTTACGAGGAAAAAGAACTTAATGTATCATATTTTATAATTAGGTAAAAAATTGCGAATTGATGAACTTTTTAGCCAATGTTATGAATTCTATTACCTAGCTTGAAGAAATGCTGGCTTCCTCATTGCTGACTATCAGGATACTATGTAGCCATATCATGACGAACCACAATTTCGAGATTCTCCTAGATATTCTTGACGGGTGGGTAAGGTAGATTTAACTGAAAGAGATTCATGCCTGGCGCTATTCAGGAGCTTGTGGATACTATCAATTCTCTAAGTTTTACATCTGATGAAACTGGTCAAGAAACACCTGGTGTTTGGTTTCAAACATACATTAAAAATGTAACTTTCATTATCTATATAGATAACGGGTGCTCAGTTTGAAAAAGCAACGAAACAGTTGGAAGGCTTGCTCGAGGATACTGAGGGAGTGTTCAATAAATATTTTGCGATCGTTTATTTCGAAATACGATTTCACATAATCTACCATCTACAGTCTTTATTTAGGACTGAGAAAGCCAGTTATGATATTGTAGACCCAAACATGCATTTATTGCTAGAATATCTTCAATATACGAAGGAGATATTGAGGAAAAAGCTGTGTATCAAGGCTTATAATTTTATATTTCTTAGCGTACACACTTTTATTTGTGAATATATACTGGTTATGGCTAAGACTGATTTTATTAAGGACCGAATTCCTTATATCCAGAGATGTTTGGGGGTTTTGCACATCGAGGAACTTTTCAACACTCAAGACAATGTTCCTAATCAGCTGTTAGATCATTTGACCATGAGTTTCGATGTAATATTTTTATAATTATAGCAAATTATCAATGATATTTATGTTTCTGGGCCAAAGTTTTCATATAGTATTTATGCAAAACTACTCACTATACTTAAAGACACGTCGCTTACTGTTGATTCATTCGATTTGAAGATGAAGGATCTCCAGAAGTATATAAACCAACATAGCTAAACATCTATTTAACTTATTTTAACGAAAGTTTTAGATTTTTGTCGTATTCTAGATTACGCTGAGTTTTTAAGAAATTAAATTTTATTAGTTTCATGTCGTCATCCTATAAATTTACATATTCTCCCACAATAAAAAGTAGTTCATTCATTCTGGAAGTGGTGGTATAGGGTTTTTCGATCTACCTAATAAGCCCTTCAATCAACTATATAAAAGTTGCCACAGATTAAAATTTTCTTGCTCTTTCGCAGGGGTTCTCAACCTGGGGGTCGAATGACAATTTTTGGGGGGTCGCCAAAGAATTCTGAAAATGTGACAATTTATTATTCAAACGTGTTAATTGATCATCCAACTAATTTTTTCTGCTGTTTTTAGAATAGTTATTCTTCAATTGCATTTGAAATAAAGATATCGTAGCTCACTAAATCATTTT
>JWZT01002534.1:71841-84729 GCA_000827895.1 Thelohanellus kitauei
ATAATTTTCATGTTGATTTAATGACTATTAGAAGAACTTTCGCGATTATTTTTATGACGAGTTTCGAATTTTATTTGGTTCATAAACGATAGATTTATTAAAAAATACTTCATCAATTAAAAAAATCCATTTATCAATGCAAAAAACCGTTTTCAAAAGCAAAACCCGGTATCGACTTACCATATATTTCATTGAAAGATAAAAAAAAGGTATACGATCAGTTATTTTAACCTTTATCACAAGGTTAATCTGAATTTACCCTTTTCTCAACAATACAACAAGGCTCCTCTTTTAGACATTCGGCGACAATTGATAGCGAATAATTCAGCCGTAATACCATCAGTTTCTTTATGGCCGGTATTTAAACCTGAATATCTAAAAATAAACTATCACTATTTATAACTCAGTCTCGAACTAAGAGAAAACCAGCTATTTTTCCCTACCTCTCCTAAAAATTTAATTCGTTATGAATGCTTTATTATTCTTAATTAATATATTATCATCGAAATACCATAACATTAGCCAGTAGTGGTTTGTAAAGAATTTTCTACATGGTTAAATGGTTACATGCTCTTGTGTAGATTCTAATCCTGAACAAGTTATGTGATGTCAACTCGATATTCAGATACACCTCATTCCTTTGGAAATCCTCTCCGTTCCTTAAATGTTCAAAAAATATTCACCAGTAGTTTCTAACAGCTATAATGTACGTTTACATGATTTGAAAGGCACTGTCCGAGTTGTTTTGTGTTGTTGGTGAAGTAAAGGTTTATAAATATAGCTTCACATGATCATCCAATCTTTCCTACCGAATGACACCAAATATTACGAAACCTTCCATAAAACCACGTCAAACTTTTGAAGAGATTGTTGATAGAATACATAATAATTTATACCGATAATGGCTTTTATTACAAATTATAAAATTGGTGTTGACGGTTTCTGGACGTGTGATAAAATTTCAGATGAACTGACACTCTCATCAAACTAATTTTGGGTTTTCACCCACTTCAAGACATACTGGAACCGGTAAAGCATTCCAACTATATTCTTTTTTCCATTCTATATTGTCAGATTTGAGACTTCAAAATTAAACAATTTAAAATATCTCATTACTTCTGGGGTATGATATTCATCGGTCAAGGCCTGCTAATGAAAAAAAAAGTCCCAAAATATACAATTCCTGTCGTTTGGTTACTTGTATAGATTTTTCTCTCGTTAAATTCCTAATTTTAACATGGAAATAACTGAGTGTGAATGAACAATATTTTCATCTGTTATCATGATTCGTTAAGTGGTAATTAAACATTCATTTTTAAGATAACATCGATTTCAATCATTTTCAAATTTAAAAGAAGCTTATCTAGTTATTAATTTTATCTTAGATTTTAAAGATAAGTATGGGATCTACCTGTGAGTTAGCATAATCATCCTAAACTTCATTAAGTTAGCACGTGTTAAATGGTTTACTTAGATTACACAAGATATTGCAAAACATATTAAAGATTTTCAAATATTGCAATAAAATATAAGTTCCTTCCTTTTCAAACTGTTTCATTTGTTGCTTTGGCTATTGAGACATCTTTCTTTAAATGAATATAAGATTTTGTCGAACAGATCTTTAAGATATTCCCTTCTTAGTGTAATAAATACATGCTTTTTATAGCTTAAGTTATTGTGCATCAGACATTCTTGAAGACGCGTTTGCTGGTTCAAATAAAGAATTCGTCAAATGTGTTGTTAATAGGATGATCCCTATTGCTGAAATGGTTGAAAGTTTGAAGGTATCCCATTTACACTACCATGTAATATATGATCAGAAGCATATATACCTCGTCTATGTTCGTGTAACAATCGATAGAATATGAAAGATTTACTTCTCAGGCAAGCTTTAGATTGCTATTGACACCCCGAGCTCACTCGCAAACTGACTAGATGATATTTTTAAAAACTTTTGATTTTTCTGTTGCCATAAAAATATTTCTGATAATTGTGTACCCGGTCTTGATATCTATAGTGCGAATCGTGAAAACCAATTGTGTTACATTATTTTTAATAAATTTTTTGACAAAAAAAATCAAATGAAAAAAGTTAATATTAAACATGGTTGTTCAAGGTGGAAAATTGTTGCCTTGATATTGAATTGCATCTAATAATTGGAGGTTCGTCAACCAATAACACGAAATGTAATACTGATTTACACATAAAATCAAAAATAGCACAACGCAGTAAAATTGATAAATGTAAAGTTTTAGTTTTAGACAAGCATTACTTTAGTATCTTGGAATGTATTGTTCATTAAGCCACATATTCGAAAACTAATCAGTGTACAAGAAAAAACCGGAAATTTGAGCACCTGTAACAGTTGTACATTTAAGCTTGATTCTTTTTATTAGATCATCGTTTCCAGTTATTAATGAGCCTTTCCTCAGTTTGTTCTTGGTGATGCTGAAGGTTCCCTCTCATGGATTCTGGAATATCCAACCTTTAACTTCGGTCAACATTTTTTCACCTTGTAAAACCGTGTTTGAGGTTAATTTTTTCCATTTAAGTCGATACAGTTATTTTTGGTAACAAATTTAAAAAAATTGCACTGTTGGTCGCAGAACCCGGGATACCCTTTTGTTAACTTAAAGAAGAAGGGTTTTGTAATCACGTCCACCTACCGATGGCAGATTACAAAAAATATAAGGTGCATTTGAGACTTATTGTTTCTTTAACTAAAATGGTTACATAATCATCTGATGTCTATACTTGGTGCTCAGTCGATAAAAGGAGTGTAGTTTGTTAATGTACCAAAAAATATCGAAACTTCAGAACAAAAAATTATCGACTTCATAGCACGTGTCAAAAAATAACGTTCTTAATATTTAGAGGCTGTAGAACATCATTAAGAAGTAACCAGAATCTCATTCGGACACTATATACTATCCAGAGATTACCTTTTTAACGGCGAGTCAAAACAAATTAAAGGTCAAGAGAGAATTAAATTCTGACTACATAGAATGCATCGTGTCGGAATTTTATGGAGTACTTTCTCATGTCATCAATAAAACCATCAAGGAACAATTCTTACATCTAAAGCTTTTGAACGAATGGCCGTTATACAGGTTCGTTTTTATCGTATTGCAAATTTTTGACTCTTTTTTACTGTTTTGAACAATAAAATCTATCTTATCCAATTCTGAGAGAAATAATAAAGACATACAAGACTTTGGTTTGGGTTTAATCTTCAAACTCAAAAAAACATTTTGAATCTAGGTGTTGCATGTTAATATGCTAATTTCATTAACATTTTTGGTGAAGTTAAATTCAATATGTTCAAACACCTATAAAATAATAAATTAAATTTGTTTTAATTTTTATTCCTCGCACTTCTAAATTAACAAAAAAAAATCTTACTTTCCAAAAGTAAAGGCCCACCAGCTCGTTACTGCGAAGACAACGATAAATAGCAACAATACTATTATTTCAATCAGATGCTTGTAAATAAACATTGTAGTAGGATTTTTGAGTTCCTGGTACTTTGGTTCGTCTTCAGGGAATGTAGAAACGAAGGGCAAAGTCAATTCCTGAATTTTCAAAGGCAGAACTTTGTTTGTTTGATTGACTGTTGTCGTTTGATCAACATCTTTTGACCTATGGATGGCGATTTTCTCATCGGAAACCTCGTCATGATCCTCGCAACCTTTTTTATTCTCTACGTGAACCTTCGTCCTCTTCTTTAATGCGTGCTTTTTCTGAATAATAATTTACTAAACCTGCTAGTTGCGATGCAAATAGCCGCGAATAGCACACAACCTCATTCCATAGAAAACGGTTCGATAACCACACCCTCAAGCCATTCGTCCAATTAAACGCATCCCTCACTCCAAGTTCTAAATTCCGTTTTGAACCTTGATAGCCTTTCGAAATATTAAAGACCTCCTGTTTCATGATTTCTACACGTGTAGTGTCTGCTTTAAATCCTGGATACTATCATTAAATTTCTTGAAATTTTTGTATTCAACTCTTAACGCGTTCAATGCGCATTGTGTGGGAACGTATTTGCTCGATAATTCCTTGGGATCAGAGAATATTTTGTCAAGATAATATTTTGTTTTAGCGTATTCCGTTCCATTAAAAATTTCCACTCTTGTACAGTTTTGCCGATTTATCGCATCATCCACAACATGACGGGCTAGTTCTTCGAATTTCTCCATCTTTAATTCTGAGTATGAGTTGGTGTTTTACTTCGGTTTTCAAACAGGTTTTTCAAAGTTTGGCCCAAATTATGATATTTGCATTTGTGCCCTATACATAAAAACATGTACCATCTTTCAGGTACATTTCAATGAATGAAACAAAAGGACTTCCTATATCATGGAAGGGGTTTTGTTTGCAATATTCCCATTCGTAACTCGTTAAATAGTGTATAACCATAGATAACTCGTCATCTTATTAATGATCAGATAACCTGTATCAAACGAGCAATATTTGGAGGGACATACGGCTTGATCGAGCACTAAAAGTAGAAGGGCACAAATTAACATTGAAGGATGACGGTATTCCGAATCGACTTACGATTGTTTATGAGAACTTAATGTTTTAAGAATATAAAAAAAAAGTATTTTTGACTTGTTTGAGGCACGAATTCCACTTTTATAGACATAATCATATTCGAGGATGTTGTAAAAAGTTGAGTCGGTGTTGAATTTATTAACAATAAATAAATTAAAGATGTGGGTTTATGTGTAGGGGGGGGGGGGGTAAAGCTGCAAGTGTTCCTTGGTGGCGTAAGGCTTTTTTTTGCCATAATCGATTAATTTTTATTGTTTTCTACGGTTTATAACCTCGGATTGCCTAAGTCTCAAAAGGAATCTGTCAGAGAATTTTAAAGTACTAAGAATTACCGACGGCTGTGGCTTCATTATTATTGTACATTCCTCAATAGTCATTTTTTCTCATGTTTCAAAATTTTAATCATGTATCAGACAGGAATAAATTTCTTTAAACATCATAATAATTTATCAATGCCACATCTACATGAGGTTAAGTTTTTTAACGATACTTGTTAATAGCACAAAGAAAATGATTTTCTGAAATCTTCGCTCTGATCTTAATGGCGTTCTTTGTCGAACCTTTACAAGTATTCATAAAAAAATTACTTCCACGATGTCAGAATTCAATGATTTAATCGATTATGCTCGTTGAATATTAATTCAGAGTAATTTAGAATGTAAACGAAGTTGAATTTGGAAGTTAATTCACCATATATGATCAGAACTTGATAAATGGATTCTGAGTTAGCTTAAGTCTACGGATTAACTAGATATTAGTGCTCAGGCAAAAGATTACATATTTGCCACACGGTGGAAGGTGTCAAAACACGTACTTAATTATCTAATACGCGTGGATTTTATAATTTTAGCTTTTACGTCACGGTTGGTTCGACTTATTCCTACGAAAATGTCATCGGCATGTATTGATAAATAGAGAATACGATACAAAGGTATGAGCATATTATTTCTTCCCAGCTTTAATTTTACGAATATTTATTAGCGATATTTACATAATTTTAAACATCCAAACTACTTAAAGAGATTGACTTTGTCGCACATGATGTCATTCAAATATTCGGTTACCACCTATTTTGAATTAAATTCAGATTATCTTACACATTTTACACAAGTATGACGAAACGATAAAATTAGAAAGTGCATTGACACTGCTCAATATGGAAATATTCTCAGCGTAAACGGGAATCTGCCATTTTTCACACTGCAACTGCTAATTATACAAGAACACAAAGTATGAATACAAAAATTTATCAATATTCCGCTGTAAAGGATTGTCATCTGATACTCATGACATAAATCAATGTCTGGGCACGTGCTAAAACTATTCTAAACTTGCGCAAACGCTAATCTTAACATTCATATCCGAATATATATTTTCCTGTTCCATCGCATGGTCGTACCGCCACGCGTTCTTGTGCAGCATCAAGCATAATATTAATTTTAGATGAATCGCCTGTTTATGTTCGATTTCATGACAGTCTTCCTCATCCCGCTGTTTCCACATCAGGGTTTTCTGGCGTTGTTTCGCATGTTTCCTAACTGAGGGTTATGGTTCGGGTTCAACTGCGTACTGATGTTTGCTGAGTTTTCATCTTCGTTCTCCCGTATTGCATACTCATTTCGATTTTAATATTTCTTTAATTCGTTGAAATGAACAACATGTTTTGCATAATCGTTACTATCCTACGTTTTACATCTCCCAGCTTATTATTAACTATATATGGTCCTTCCCAACATTTAGAAAAATACTTCCCACATTCTTTTGAAGGATCTTATCATTCACTTCAAATTTATTTCATCACTTTTGGTTACTGTATCAACTTGAAGTAGAGTCTATCTTTTAATACACGTGTTTCTTATCGTTATATAAGCGCTTCTTTGGTACTTTTTCAGTTTTATCGTGTATCCTAATATCATTATCGTTTCTTTTGGGGTAAGTACACAAGTTGCATCTTATTGCAATTTACGTTCCCGTCCAAAAATTGTATATAATGGTGTCATCTTTGTTACAGAATGTACAGAAGTACTGTATGTTAGCATCAGTTTTGGATTTGCTTGATCCCACTCATTATCGTTTTTCAATGATTTACTTATGATGGAGACTAGGGTTTTATTAAATATCTCAACAAGACCGTCCGATTGAGGGTAATATGGAGTTGCCCTAGTTTTTTAATATTGAATGTACCTCAGATGTCCTAACAGAATTTCGATTCGAAGTGGGGAACTTGATTTGAGTGAATATAGTTCATAAACTAGAAACGGTGAATAAAATTATAAACACATCGGCGATAGTTTTTTCGAAATCTGGAACTAGATAGGCTTCGCTCCATTTACTGAAATAATCGCCTAGAACAACTTAAAAGTATTTCCATGCTTGGTTCTGGGATTAAGGGACCAGTGCAATCAATTGAGATTCTTGGAGCAAGGAATTCTGATTGTGTACAAGATAGGGTGCATAGGAGACGCTTTTATGAGTTTTTAAACTGACACACTTCACAGGATTTACACCAGTCCTCTAATATAACGCTCATTTTCGGTCAATAGAATCTTTATGTTATTTTTTCAAGTGTTCTATGTGCTCCCAAATGTCCCCCATGCATACAGTCATCATGATAAATCTTCATTACACGACTTTAAAGCTCCTTTGGAATAACACATCGGAGGTACATTCTGTCACCTGCTAAGTATTTGCGCATCAAAACATCATCAACCAATAGTATCTGCCATCTGCCAAGTTAAAGGCAACGAAGGTCATGTTCCTATGATTCCTAACATTCATTTAGAAACTTTTATAGACACCGGTGTGCTACGATTTGTTTTTGTCTTTTTCCTAGTTCATTTGAATCAGGCTGAGTGAAATATCGCCAATGTTTCTCATCTCTAATGAACATATCGCATTTAACCGAATCGCTTTTTGAGATAAAGCAGCTGCGTTGACGTGGGAATCTACTTTCCTGTGTACAACGTCAAAATTTTAATCCGATAAGATCTCCAGCCATCGAGAAATTTGTCCCTCGGGTTCGCGAAAGTTTCTCAGCCATATAAGGCTCATGTGATCCGTTCTTAGTATAAATTTTGGTCAAACTAAATACGCACGAATATGCTTGATTAACCGCTCAAGTGCTAACATCTTTGACGCTCCAGTAATTTTTTTCTGATTTATATAATGAGCGACTTCCATAAGGAAGATTACCTGTTGACAATTTCCATTTTTCTGTGAAAGAACAGCACGGGCCTTATAACTGGCATCCGTATCAAGTATAAAGTGTTTATGCATATCAGGAAATGAGAAAACCGGAGAACTAGATAAAATCTTTTTCACCTAATCGAAACATCATTGATATTTTTCATTCCAAAACCATTCTACATCATTCTTCATTAATTGATATAAAGGCGAAACACTGTTTGCGAAATTGGGAAAATGTGGCCAGCGGTGATGGTCTAAACCAAGAAATTGTTGTCGTTCACTTTTCAATATGGATGGTGACCAATTTGTGATCGCTTGGACCACTCATCGGATCTGTCGCTATTCCATTCAGAGAGACTATGTGGCCTAAGAATTTTATACTAGTACATAATATTTGTGATTTAGTTGAGTTTGTACATACCCAGCAGATATAGCATTGATCAACCATTTTTTCGTTTTGTGCAATCAACTTTCTACTTTGCGTTACTCCGTTAAAATTTCACAATAATTTTTACAAAATTTAACAAAATGGCCCACAAAAAGGTGAATGGGAAATAAAATAAGTTATGTTTTAATCGGAAATCCTTGTATGCAGTCTAATGGGTACTTTTCATATGTCAGTAAAGGTCCATTCGCTCTGCCGATGTTATACTAGTTGGCCCACTTTCAGTCAGCTCAACATGTTGTTCGGCATTTGGTTGATACGTCTGCCATACAATCCAGCTTCCATTTCAACAACAAATTTTCTATCGGGTTCAGGAATAGATTCTACGGAGGAAAAAATTGGCCAGTGACCGGTGACGATCGAACTCCTTATCTTTCGGGTTTAATGGAATGGGACATTATCCTTTACCATATATGCTCCCGAAATTCCTCTTTCCCTTAGGTAGTGAAAAACTTAACGTTGATATTCTTGAAAATTTTCGTAGTGTAGGGCCTCTGGGATATTTTAAAATCTACTATTCCGTCGCATGACACGGTGCACCCAACAAAATAGCTTTTCATCCTCAGCGCGGGAAGAGTTCCAGTTGCAGGAACTCAAATTGGTGATCGACTAGCCATGTTAACTTGGAATCCAGTCTCATGAGGAAAAAATATTTTGTTACGGTTTAGGGCTATTGGAAAATATTTATTGCGTATTTCTTCGCTATAGGACCATAGAGGATTCGATCGTTCAAGAATGACCCTGACGATCTTCAAGGTGTAATCGAATTCCTTGAGACAACGAGCTGCCTTTGATCTAGATATACTGACCTCGGTCCTCTCCAAGAACAGACCACGCACCCTCTACGCTGTGCATGTGTAATCCTTGTCCATGATATTCAAAACAATTCTTTTTGTGAAAGAATTTAGTTTGCCGTGATGGTTTCCACCTCTTGACGCTGAACCTGCCTTTCATGTTTTTTGCCTATATTGTAAATTTTTCTTTCGGTATCAATATTGACGTAAAATAGCCGGAGAATCTCGGAGAAGTTTGTTCCATTGTCCGGTGACTATATAATGAGACCACATATCTCGGTTGAAATTCTTTAATTTAAACATCGAGCCCTTTAATTATAATAAGCACACCACCTTCCTCTTTTGTTTATCAAATTTTCTTGCTTTTTTAATGTAAAAACTTAAACTTTAGCCACGTGCCCCAAAATTGAAAGTTAATTGCACAAAACGGAATAATAGCTGATCAACGCTGTATTCATGTTGAAATAATCATCTGAAAATGTTGGCAATGATCCTCAAACAAATTACTGTATATTGTTATGTTGTCAGTATATACACAGAAAAATTGGCCATATATTTATTTAAAACGATGTTCCAAAGATTTTAGAAAGCAGCCAGGGCATTTCAGAGCACGAGTTGCATTTTTGGAAACTGAAGCAGGCCAATCGGGGTTGTTAACGCAGCTTTAGAACGATCAGATTCTTCGATTGGGGCTCGATAATATCCATTTGTAAATATATGATAGAAAAGAATTTAGACTCACCTAACATTTCAAGAATATTGTCAATCCTATTCAGGTGAAACGCGACTTTTTATTGTGATTTCGTTTAATGGCCTGTAGTTCATTCATATTTGCATGTGAAACCTTCTTTTTTTACCAATACGATGTTTGGAGCCCATGGGCTACTGCTAGGATTGATTATTCATTCTGAAGGTAGTTGGTAAAGGATTCTACATAGTTATGGCTTAAGATGCAGCAGAAATCTTCATTGGCTATCATTGATTATCATCGGCTGGTTTAATTCGATTGGGTGCTCGCACAGTGCCGTACATCCATTCTCTTTTTTTATGATTCAGCTCCAAGCCTCTGAAATAGAGATGACATTTCTTTCGTGGGTCATGCAACGCGATAGACAAAAATTCAGATAGTTCTCATCTGATTAGAATTAGTGCCGTTTTCTGTATCTCTCAGTCGATCTATACTCGCTCAATTAAGTTCGATTTTTTGTCACCAAAATCAACGAGAATTATTCTTGTAAAGAAAACCTGTCCTTAAAATACATTGGTGTATTAGTTTATTGGACAAAAAAGCGTTTGTAAATCTCAATCAGCCAATCGAAAAGTTGAGAGCGTAGGTACAAATTATTTCAAGGTTATAGCCGCCGCCAGTGTAAAACAGGAGATGCATTTAGATATCGAGAATTTATTTGGATTATTAATGGTGGCTGGCTTGGCATTCATAGCAGAAACATGTCTCCTCCCCCGAGTCTAAGAATTTTGACAGAATGATTATTATCTAACATCCCCATTACGAAACATAATTGAAATTTTTAATATAAAATTAGAATGGGGTAGCAGGAAAATCGACAATAATTGGCGACGTCCTGGTCTACCACAGTTATAGCATCTAAAATGTCGGATCACATAATCTTGGTTGTCTCTTCTTTTCGGATTTCCATCTAATATATCTCTAATGACATCATCGATTGTGGCTTTTAGACTTTCAGCTTTGTTGATTGGGTTAAAACAGGGATGGGCAAAATACGGCCCGGTGGGAGTTTATGACCGACCCGCGAACAGTTTCCTATCTTATATGGTTATGTCGCTCATGTTCATATACTGCTACAATCTCTAGATACTTTCTTATTGCGTCTGTCAAATTCAGTTGTTTCAACTTAATAATAATGGGCAGTTATTCTTCAGTTTTTTAAGTTTGCGTTTATAATATACAATTAAGTTTTATCGTGAATTTTACCAAGAAACGTAGAGTAGACAGCAAGTGTCACGTATTTATTAAAAAACTTATGTTTAAGACATTTTTCACAGAATTTAGAAAGAAAGTAGTGTTTAAATGATAGTGAAAGAGTTACCGTGTTGACATCGTTCAAAAGGAGCTACCATTAGGTAACAAAACATACAGACTATGGCAATAGTTTTTCAGGAATATATGATAAATATGAACAGCCGGGTAAGCAGAAACTTTGTAAACAAGCAAACTTTATTCAGAAAAGTCAGATTAGCTCACATAAGAGCCAATAAATCCAGATTTGAGGTCGAATATAGCCTATACCACGACAGCAAATCGTTTTGATTGTGAGTTCGTAAAAAGTTGCGTATTCAGTTGAGGTTGATTAAGTTTCTCCAAGAAACAGATAAATGTTTGAAGAAATCTGTTTGACGAGATCTGTATTGAAGAAATTTTAGAAGACCTGATATCACAATTAAGAGTGTGTTCCTTCATTTCAGCTACTCAACCTGGCATTCGATGAAAGCATTTGCATCTGTGAATCCTCACAGTTTCTCATTTATCCAAGTGAAACTTCAAAAAAATTGCTACTGAGTTTGACAAGGCGCCATTTAATCCACAGATGGAAGTAGCTGATCTGCAGTGTGACTCTACACAGAAAGAAAATTTTCAATCTGAAAGAATTGACAAATCTTACGCTTCATTTTTTGGTTCCAAGTATATGAACTTGAGAAAGATATTTATGAAATTACTTGTTCTGTTAGGCCAAACATACATTTTGCGATCAAAAATTTTACACAATGAAAATTACATTCAAAGTTTGAATCTAACTGATAACCACGTGCAATCTTTCCTGATAATATCTACGCCCCATACGCAGCCAGAGTTGATCGATTTGTTGACAACTTGGATCGAATCCAAATGCATAATTGCCTCAATTAGTACTTTCCGTACAGTAAGTTAACTGTATTTTTTTATTCACTATATTAAAACTACATTAAATATTGATTTATTCATAGCACCATAGTTGGATAAACATTCAATTGAGGTGTTAATTTATTAACCCGGCTCTCAAAGGACTTCATTTTTTTATATCTGGCCTGGCGACTACACAATTTTCCCACCGCTGGAATAAAGTAAAGAATTCTCCCTTAAGCTTTGTACTTTATAGATGATTTAATGTTTACGGATTAACGGTTCATAATTTTTAAAGATAATGACGTCAACGTTGTTTCTCAAATCCCAAGTATATTTCTGAAGTTTTTTGACCAACAATTTCATTAAAATACCTTCATAGCAATTTTATGGCTCATATGTCAAGAAGTTAATATCAATAATTAAATTCATACATAACCACTCGAAACGCAGATGAGTCGACTCTAATGATTTTGAGTTTTTTCCAGCGTCATTGGAATTAAGGGAGAAAATCCTAAGTGGCTTCGGCTATTTCTAATATCCTGATTATCTTTTATTTAGATTTATAGAAGAATTCCCCTCGAACGGTGACTCTTCTTTTCGAAAGTTTTTTTGCAAAGTCTCCATGCCTTGCTATGAACCGAACGATTGGTCCCGACTGCATGTAGAAGGGACAGCGTTCTAGTGGATTGATTACGCTTTCCGAAATGAGGAACTGAATGGAGACATCTTTATTGTTAAAAATCCCATTCATAATTCTCTTAAGGGAATAATTGTTAGTATAAGAAACCACACGAATCGATTTTTAATAAAACTTTACATTTTCACATGCTCGAGTCTTGTGGTGCAACAAAATTTCAAAGACTAAATCATAACCTCTATAATTTGGTCAGAAATAAAAAAATACATATAAACTATCGGTAATTATATCGTGAATTCTTTCAAAAAGCATTTTTATAATAAAATAATGTCAAATCAACAATATTATTAAAAACCAGGATTGTTTATAGCATTATTTATAAATCTAAATTATATATAATCGG
>JWZT01002534.1:98871-109348 GCA_000827895.1 Thelohanellus kitauei
CCGGGCCCAGGAAATCAAACTTCTTCTCTAAGCATGATCTTGAGTTAGGATATATACTCGATTTTGTCCAAAAATGTGATTTTTTTTATTGAAACAAATCAAAATATAATTTTGATGAAGTAGATTTTAGGATTTTCTACACATATTTTTGAAATTATTTCAATTAATGTATTAAATCAATCATTAAAAAATTTAGAGTGCCTTCTGATAAATTAAAGTACATAATATCATGCTAAGGTGCCTGAGATAAAAATTATTTACTTCGATTTATTTATTGTTGATTATTAATGTTTTCAAGCTGGTTAAAATTATCAGAAAGTATCAGGACCCTTAATTTATATCTATCCTTTACAGTTCAGAAGGAATAAAGAGTAAATATCCTTGAAAAGAATGCATATATTTTTAACAAAATATCTCAGAAAACCCAGGGTTAGAGAAGTCAGTCAAGATATTTTACAATTACAAGGAAAGATGCTGGCCAAATTACTTTATATTTTTCATGTACTTAAAGATGGAATTGGAAAGCATAAGTGCTGTCCGTAACTATTCACCAAGAATTTTTCCACCCTACGATTAGTTGTATTCAGTGAAGGGACGTTCCTATGGTGTTTTAATTTCTATTTTTAAACATTATTATCAGAACGCAGTATATATTGGTTAATACGCCAAAACTAGGCAGTTTTAGAATTAAATATGGCTAAATGTTTGGTTGAAGAAACTTAAATAATATTAATTTGAAAAGAAATCGGACCTTGGACGAGGGTTCAAATAATATTATATATCAGACGTTCAAGATTCGTGAAAACGAACAGTTTCTATATTGGTATTAATATACAATATATAATAATTTTTAAATTGATTCATATCATCATTTGCCAAAAACACCCAGCGTCTACTCCGTGTACCTAATTCATAAAATTATTTTGACAAGTTAGATCAGCTACAGCATTTTAATCTCAGAACGAGGTAATATTGTACCAATTACATTTCATCGAGAGTCCAAATTTTACATGCAGGTTAAAGATTAAACGAGTCTAAAGGCCATAAAAACACTATTTTGGTGAATGTTAATGAAACAGGTGTAATTATCACCACATTAACAAATTCTAAAATCAAGGAACTATGCAATTACGTCATCATTGACTACAACAATAATTTTTGGTTCAAATAAATCCATATAAAAACAAAATGAATGAAGCAAATGCATCCATTTCAAATTACTTCCTCTGAAGTGCCTTTGCATTGTGCACCCTGGTGATCTTTTATGATTCTTCGGAATTTGATTGGAAGATTAAATTGTTTCGAAAAGAATGACAATTTTATTGATGTATTATGCTGGACGTGAAAGTAACTATGGTTAATTGAGTCGATAATGGTGTGCCTATCGACCTTCAAGAGTAAAATCATGGTTAATTAATCCCAATATATCTTAGGTTACATGGGTAATTTACATAGCAAACTTAATTCTATCTAACAATTCGGCATTTATACAAAACAGTATTTTATGAGTATGTTCAAGGACTTCGTAATATCCTTCCATTTCAGGCGAAAAATCATTATTATCAGTAAATTAACGAAGATAAAGTATTTTTACCGGGAAAAAACTTGTAAGATCACTCATATAAACAAAAATTATCAGAGATCTCGATCAGTTAATAGTTTAGACGTTGTTGATTCAAAATTATGGGGATTATATAATTGCATAAACCGTAAAAATAGATATCTCTTGTAACTTTTGTTGTCTCAATTAAAAATTTCAGCCTAAAACAGTTGGAAAAAAGTGAGGAAATTGATTAAATTTCTGACTTTTGGTTGATTGGAAACACCTGTCTGCTCTCCAGATCATACAGGAAAAAGTCAATCAGTCGTCTTTGTTTTGGCAGCTAGCTATGTGAGATTTGAACTTTTCACTCCAAATTTTAACTACCATCAAACAGGCTAACAACCACAAAAAATAAAAATAAAATTGAAATGGTAAAATCAAACTTTCCCTTCAAATAAGCTACAGAAGATATAGCAGGTTGGATTAAGGGTTTGTTTCGCAAAATCGAATTTTTTAGGAGCTATGAAAGAAAATTACGTTTTTACGAGAAAGACCAGAACCCTTTAAAAGCATCATTTGGGCGAGGTGTCTATGTATGTTGACCAAAATATTTTTAATTTCAAGTTAATCGAATTTCGTTTCACCAAACACATGTTTAGATCAATTACAAATTTTTAAGACATAAAAGCAACAATATCAATAATTTTTGGGATGATATTTGATCCCGGTTATGAATATCGACCATATTTGCTGTTTGGAATTAAAAAAAGTTTTAAAATTTATTTAAGTTTAGGAAAAACATTTTTAACTCGGAAATTAGTCATAATAAAGCGATTTCTCGATAATGACGTTTTCGTTAAATTAAAACATAAAAAGAGGGAATGAGATGAATACGATATCACTCGTACCTCTTAACATGTTATTTGATAGTATTTTTGATGTATAGATAGTCTACTTCAATACCTATCTTCTTAACTACCCCCTGCACTTACGAACAATGATGTTTCCACTTGCAATTTTTTAATCCCCTTCCGCAGCTTGAGTGTCAGTCCTTTGCAAATGTTTTCAGGGGAAAAGTTAGTATAGGCCTGTTAGACAGTTTTCCAGTGTGTTTGTCTTGACAAGAGTCACTGTTTAACCTCGTTCTTAACATATATAGTACCCATAAAATTACAGAAGCCTGCGAACCAGTGTGAAATTAGTAAAAAGGGGATAAGATACAACGTCTATCTCATTCTCGTCATCTCCATTACCCATGGCACAAACAGCCACAAATAAACAAATGATAAAATGTTTTTCTTTTTATGAATAAATTTAAAATAGGTGGCATAATTTGTAGCGTGTTAAAACGATTCTTGATTCCCGTGGAAAAATCTCGCTAAACGAAGTAATCGTCGGAAAGGAACTCGGATTCATCATGAGGAGAAGCTATATATGTTAAGTTTTCTTGAAAATTACGACACTTTTAAACATTCAGTGGCAGGAAGTTGTGTAAAATTTGGCTTCACTCCTTTCGTGTTTTGTTAATTCATTCTGTTTTATTATTAATTTCACACCTGAAATAAAATATGGTTCGAATTTGATGATTTATATACGGAATTTAGGCCATAGATTGGAAAGGAAAGTATAAATAGTTTTACAAATAAACAATTTTTGACATACCAAGTTTTGCATTTTTCATAGATGTTATTATTTTAAATGTGCATCATCCGCGCACGAAGGGTCGAATTTATTCAAAAAAATTCAATAACTTACAAACCTAGCCAAAATAGATAAAACCGGTAAAAACTAAAAAAAATAATCTCTAGGAATGTAATTCATACGGAGGTAGCCTGAAAAGAAACTTTTTTGGTCTTCCTTGTAGGACGATCATTGTTATGATAAATTCTGGGGCATCGTGCATAATTTTTGCTTGTGCTTGAGATGCCATATTAAAGGAAGTGGCGAGTGTGAAACGTCCCATTCTGGATACAAAATTAGATAAATAGCTTTTATTGTCTTCACCTGTTTTGTTTATTATTGTATGGTCTTTAAGTGACAAGAGTATTTTATGTAAAAATTTGGCCGATTGTCCACGGATGGGTATCCTAAGTTGAAACATATAAAGTTCAACATTGAAAACGATGAAATCCTACGATGGATGCAAAACCAGGTAAGTAAATGAATGTGTTGTTAAACGCGATGGCAAACGCGACGCACTCGATCTATCTGGAGATTAGCATGGTTTATGACGCGAACTCTGTATTGAAAAATAATTTATTATTGTTTGAAATTTTATTCTTTAAGATTTCGTTTTTGTTAATTTCTGCTATAAGTCATGAATATTAGTGACCAATTCGTTCATTAATTTTAATGTTCGTGGTAAAAAAGAAAAATATTTTATATCTCATCGTTCTCTCCTTGGCTATACTCTCAATCATTCAATCGATTTATCTCTTGAATTCAAGCAAGAAACTGGAAAACTGTGAACAGCATATTTTAGATGTTTTTAAAACACAAGAAATAAGACAGGAAGTTTCGAAAATAAAAAATATGGGAGCCTCATTTTGGGATTTTTACCCGTCGAAAATCACATCAAATAAAATATATATGAAAGGACCCTTCCCATTAAACAGTGAGCATATGCAGGATATTATCAGTTATGTCAGAAGTGTGTTTGAATACAACTGCAAACCAGATGCGGAGGTGGTCATTTTCATCATTTCTGATCCAAACCATTATCTAATCAGACAAGATATACGGGCCACATATGGCAAAAATCACGTCAATTACAAATATGCGTTTTCAAAAACCCACAAGAAAAATATATCTCATTGCTGCCTTTACTCAATCGGATACCGAGACGACATTGCCGTTAACCAACAGGTAGACTACGAAGCCTATACCCACAGGGATATACTTCGAATTCCCGTCCTGGATGCATATCGAGAGACTGCAAATAAGATCATTTTAACCCCATATTTGCTGGATCAGATGAACAATAGTTTCGAGTACGTTTTAAAAAGTGACGATGATACGTTTTTGAAAATAAATAAAATCATCCCATATTTACAAAATTTAGAAAAAGAGCATGTATTTATTGGTCATAAATGGATCGAGGGCCCCGCTATAAGGAATAAAAGCCATAAATGGTACGTTAGTGAAGATGATCATCCCGGTGATGTTTTTAAGCCTTATTTGAGTGGATCATGTTATATCTTCAGGCGTAACATCATTCATAACGTTAGTTTGGAACACTACAGGACTTCCTTGATACCAATGGAAGATATTCACATTTCTTATTTGGTATCGAATCTTGGTTATAATATAACAAACTCGCCGTATTTTTATTACTGTACAAACTACTCGCAATGTAATCATTCATATGCAGTGCAAATTGGACACGATTTATTTGTGAGAAAAATGCTATACAAATTTTTAAAAGCTGATGTTGTCCACGATGGAGACGATTGAAGAATTACCATTAATTAACTGTCATAGCCACCACCATTATCTCGCACCGTCATAGAACAGTATTTGACCCCTTATGGTTGCATCAATTTCTTCATTTCGTTTGACTATATCGAATTGGGATTTCCAAAATAATTTAATAATTTTACGTAATATCATTTATTTATCGCGCATTATTTATTATTTCATTAAACGAGAGTTTGGTCTCGATCGCGAGGCATCTAGGTTTTTTATTTTCATTTATTCGTGATATTGAAGGTTAAAAATCAAACCAAACCAATTTATGTTAGATAACTTCCCGTTTCAAGTACGAGAATCGACAAAATCTAGCATAAATATGATTTTACGAAATGAGATCGAAACTTTAACCGAAATATGTTTCTCCAAATTAAAATGTCAAGTTTAATTTAAAAATCAGGAAAGACGAACAACTCAAATTGCTGAGAATATCAAAATATAATTGCGCTGAAGTAGATTTTATGATTTCTTCACATATTTTTGAAATTTGTTTGTTTGTATTTATTCAAGGTATTAAATAGTGTAGAGTGCCTTTTTATAAATAAAAGCATATAATATCATGTTAAGGGACTTGAGTTAAAAATTATTTACTTCGATTTGTTTATAGTTGACTTTTAATGTTTTCAAGTTGGTTCAAATTACTCGAAAATATCTGGATACTTATCTTAGGTTTATCATTAACCATTTAGGAAGAAGCGACACGAAAAATATAATTGAAAAGAATGCGCATATTTTGAACAAAACATGTCTTAAAATCTAGGGTTGTCTTAATCACTGATACTCCATTTCACTTGTTAAGTATATTAAGTATAATCTACGACATTTATCGTCTTCACACTACTCTCATTTCACAAAGAATTCTATCGTGGTTGTGTCTAAGAGTCATTGCGCTCGTTTAAATCGTCATCCTTTTGGCCATCATCGTTATCCACCTAGAGAGTTAATTTCCACGTCATTCCATGCTTCTAAAACATATATTTTAAATTCCTTCGCCTATAAACTAGCATAGAGAAGGATTCGATAATAATTTTCGGTTTATCGCTGATTGTGCTTAGAATTCATGCACTACCACAAACGCATGCATTCAATAGACGGCATGAGTACACTATTACGGGTCATCGTGCGCATGCGGTAACTTTTTTTAGTCATGCTGCCAAATTTAGATGATGTTTTCAGAAATAAAAATTTTTACCTATTGATTGACAATAATGACCAGGCGATCGCTTCTTTGTTTCCAAAATGGGCTCATGGCTTCATCACGTGTCTGCTTTAAATGCCAAAGCAGCAGTCGTTTAGAGGCCGACAATAAAATATCGGACGAAAAGATTTGGAGGTGCCCCATGCAGATCTGTAGATCCAAAATTTCAATACGTTACAAATCTTAGTTCGACAAATCGAATCTTCATATAAGCACAGTATTCCATATTCTTTTTGGTTCTATTATAAATTGTTTAAGTATTTTAGATTCTTCATAAAAACGGCTTCTTGTTATCTCTTGAAGCATTTTATAATTCAATATGAAGTATAATTTCTCAGTGGGCTATAATTTTTCCATGTTTTGGGATTTTAAATCAGAATAAATCAAAGCAAAACAAAATAACTAAAAAACGTTAACGCGCGCACACTGTGTCGAGTAATAGTGTACTCTTGCCCAATAGATAACGTTGGGTGTTTCGTGTAATGGTTCAAAATAAGGATACTCCAATATGCATGTGTTTTTGTTCAAAAAATCATTATGTGCTATAACCAGGCATTTACATTCATAAAATATTTTTCCGAATTAAACTATTGACCAAATATTCCAAAAGTTTGTTCAGGAAATTTTAGAATCTACATTCCTTGACAATCGCCTTTACCCGGACTCTAGAAATACCCAAATAATAAAGCTCGGCTCGATGCAAATCCTGGAAATTTTTTCCTTGATATCAGGCGAATTAGGCGACAAATGTTAAGTGGTACTTCAACACCTTTATTTTTCACCGTGTTTCATATATGTTCGATTCAAATTTTCAGCTGGCTTTGATGGTTTAAAAAAAAATTTAAAAATTGAATCTGTCTATTTCACTTATTCTAAACCTGGGGGATATTTCTTAATTGTGTTATAGTAAACTGATAAGAACCAACTCATTGTGGAGGAAAACAAGTAGACTATGATGAGCCTCTTATGGTGGTCGAGTACCGCCAATGACTGGACAACGCACGCTCACGTGTTAGACAGGCTTTGAATAATTATAGATTAAATACTTTGATAGGTTACACTTTTCATGTTATAATCGGGATAGTTGTTTTAAACGTTTAGCTAAGAGGAATATCTCTTCTTTGAGGGATAAAATAGAGAGTTACCATTAGACGTTAACATTGGTTAAAACAGTTATATTATCCTCAGAATTTTAGAGACACAGGATTCTCTACTTTATGTTACTTAAACCAATGATTCACCTTCTGAATTATCCACCATCTAATTCTCAATAAACTCGCTTTTCCAATTAATTTTTAAACCGTTAATTAAGTGCAACCAACTGGTAGCCTTTAAGCAGATATTGTTATAATGGGTGGTATACTTGGTCCGACATTGGCAGATAAATTAATTTCTAGTTTTGGTAAAGTTTATAACATATCAGAAATATACTTTCTCTGTATCACCAAAATGTCAAAATTGTAGAATTTCTGACCATTATTACAGTGTATTTTTCGAGCATTGCTTTATATGGTAAAATAATCTTAATTGTCGAACAGTTTCGAAATCCACGCTAATTTGACCACATTTGTTGCAGAAAATTTCGACACAAAACGTTGAGATATTATCGAAGAGGATTTTAGCAAACGGGTAAAACCATGAGTTTTATATATTAATTAACTATTGGCATTTTGTTCCCTTTTACTCTGAAAGGGTATTGAGAACCAACGCAGAGATCACACAGCCTTTATTTATTTGGATTTGTTACAAATACCAATTTACACGAAATAATAATTTCATTGATTATTGACAAGCAATAATAAAAATACCCTGACTCAATCGAAAAGGCTTGAAATGTAGGAAACTTGAGCGAATACCACTTCAATTTATAGGTATGTTTAAATTTTATTTTTCGTGCTATTTAGACTGATTTTAATGCCTAAATAGGTTACCTGATATTAGAAGCGAAGGACCTGGTATGTCGGTTTTTAGTTCATATGAGTTTGGCATTTCTGTTATGCCAAAATGCATGATGTGGAAAGTGTCATTCAATTCTATTAAAACCCCCATTATGATAACACAAAATGGTAACAGTCAAAGCCTTCTTATGAAATAGTGAAGGTAGACACACACATAAAGTGCCAATTTTGATAGAAGTTACATTTTCACCTAATTTACGACCATACTGAACCAAGCGTTTGTTTTCTCACCAAATCAGTTTTGGCAGCATTCGATAAAGAATTTTTCTTGTTAAGTGTAACAACTCCAATTACCAGTTTCTGAAATCTGGATATTATTCAAATGAAACGAGTTTAATATCATCATTGTAACATCCGGTTTAAATAAATGGGAATTAAATTTTAGAATGAAGTGTGAATAAAATGCAAATCTATGAGAAGTGTAAAATCTCTGAGTCATGTGGATGACAAAATTAAACAACTACGCTAATTCTTTTTTATAAAGCGAACGAAATATGGTATTGAAAATAAGGAATACTTGGTTTGAAGCCGATGAAAATAAAAACCAACATCTGACTCGGATTGACAATGTGGATTTTTGCGATTCAAATGTTTCGGCTATTAAATCCACCCTTCAAACGTCACATCATAATTCCGTCCTCTAAATGTAAAGGATCTGAGAGACTATCTCCATTTAGAGTCTAATGTGCCCTTACTGTCGAAAAGCCAACAGGATCCTTTTCAAGAGTGAGACCCTGGAAGCGATGTTAGAGCTCAGTAATATCTGCGAAATTGTATCTTTCAAACCATACTTCACAGTATACCCGTACAGATTTAAACTCATCCTATGCGACGGAACAAGGTCCTAATCCTTGATCATCATATCTCCTGATTTGAAATGTCAATTAAAGCTTAGAATTACCCATACTCTAGTTAATAAAATTAAAAATATAAAAAAACACAAAACAGAATAATAAATGCTCATGAACGACTAATTTGAAAATTAAACGCGAAAAAGAACATAATCAATTTTAGCAAAACTGTGTATTGTTATTTTTAGTGTTTGTATAGATGTAAAAATATTACCATATAAACAGTTAATACAGTTTGTAATTGGTATGAAAAGGGGTAAATGTATGTTTCCGAGGACCGATATCTGCGCGCCGTTTCACATGTACATACAATTTGAAGTGATTAGTTCGATTTTTCAGTATTGAATTTCAATATAATATTTTAGTAATTGATCCATGTTTTCATCTGTCATTCGTTTGGAATTTCATAAAGTTCGAACACAAATATTTCAATGGTGATGGTAATTTCGAATAAATGTTTTGTCCATAAAATTATAACATTACTTAAACCCGACATGCAAACACTCATCGTTTTAACTTGATTGAACATGAATTTAGCTCTGAATGTGATTTCATCTGTGAAATGAATGACCCTGTCTTTTTAATCAAGGTTTTAGGGGTAAACGAAACTTTGGTATCATTTAAAAATATGATCTTTAAAATTCAATGGTTTTTATCACAGCCAAAAGGGGGCACGTCGTGGGATATTCACATTTTACATTCAACATCATAGAAGATAAATAAATCTATTTACTAAAAAATATTTAAATAAATAGCTAAAGACAATTTTTAGCTGTTTGACACAAGGCTTGGTGAATACAACTCAGATGAATGAAGAATTATTGTTGTTATCAAACAAGCGTATAACTAACCTTGGAAATATTATTTATTTATATACACTGTTATAACACTTTTAGCAATTTCGACTTTGATTGCTGCCCGTTGAGATTTTTCCAATTTATGTTGATGGCTATTTTTTCCTTTTGTGTCATCATTCGGTACAATCCAATTTTAAATTATAAACCATAAACAATTGAGTAAATCAAAACTTTAAAATGTATCCTGATATTCAACCATAAGAAATATAAAAGAGGAGACAAACCTCGTTTTTTTTATAAATACATTGTCTTTCAAAGATTTCGAATTTGGGCAGAACCGCAGTTTGCTTATCTTTCATTGACTAACTTTAAAGAAAATGACTGTGAAAATGAAAATTAGTAGGTAATATTTTCTTCTGTTATACACCTTAAAATGTAGGATTATATATGATTTTAGTGGTTTACGAAATTGTTGGGTGTCATCAATACCATCGTTGGGTTGATTGACTGCAATAGTATTATTTTAATTTTCCAAATTCAGCGTCCTTCCAAATTTAATCATTAAACAGGAAAAAAACAGTTTTCTTCCAAAATTGGAATTCAATTTCGATTCACTGTAAATGTCCGTCCCTTTCATCGTATCGTGATTCTGAGGAATCATA
>JWZT01002534.1:144155-158206 GCA_000827895.1 Thelohanellus kitauei
CTCCTACTACTTCTATGGCGCCAAACCATAATGACTAAAGGCGCGGTCGATAAAGCATAGTTGCGATAAACCTACTTGCGCCAAAACGTCCTGTTTCGTGAAAATATAATCTTTGATCCCCATTATTTTATAAAATAAACAGCGCATCAGATCCTTAATGACTACGCTAAATCGGTGTTTGACAAAGATTTTAAATTTGTTCAGACAAAATTTTGTTTTTAATTTGTACTGTTGTTTCCCCGTTTCTGGTCAAAATGTCCACATATAATCCTCCGAAATTTCCGAGTTTCTTTTATTGATGTCAGACAAAGTTAGAGACCTCAGGCGACACCCTAAGTAAAATCTTTTAAATTCCCCAAATCATCCAGTGCAGTCTTCAATCCATATATAAATAAAACCGCCATAGTTTGCTTCAGAGTTTTCATCTCAAATTCCGATGTTAAATTTTAATTTTCTCTTTAGTTTTGAAAATTAGAGAGCTCTCGATTTAGGTTTCATCAACAAACTCTTTTTCTTTAATAACAAACCAGATTTCTTTATGGCAATCGGCACATTTATAAATTAAGGATTTTCTGTCCAAATATAGAATCTGGAAGCCAACAGCTTTTTTTTATTTATTTCCAAAATTTATACGTCCTACCACACTCATGCGACAGGTTTACGATGTTTAACAGAATTATTGAGTTACGTACCACTTAAAAACTGCCCACGGGACTTTGAGAATTACATATCTCAGAGGAGGTTTCAAAGGAGCCATTCTAAATTTCTAAGTTTTTTCATGATATCAAAATAAAGTTTATGAGTAATTTTTATGCTCAAATATGTGGACCGTAAAAATACTGTTTTTTTTCGGATAAACCTTCTTGGGTAGTTGATTATTTTTATAATTATAGAGTTAACGTGTGTGTAATTCCTGTTATAAACTTTTTCTTGGTCTCCAGAAATTCTGAGAACGATTTTTCTGTGAAAAGTGTAGTATGGTTGGATAATACGTTAATTAAAAACAATAAACAACTCTCTAAGGGCTATCCATAAATGTTTGAATATGCGAGTTTTATAAGGAAACAAATTCATGACCACAAAATTTTTATCCTTAAAAATTACCATATCATGGTACAAAACACTTCATTTTGGTTGTTTGTACCATTTTTCTTCCCGTTTTGCTAAGTATAATCTGAAATTTTGTATTTTCATTTATAATGTTCGAATTTGGCCAAAGATCACAAATATGGATTAGTAATGGAATCACTAGATTTTTCAAAAAATTGATTGTTTTAAACCATACCTATGATTGTCGTGTTTTGTCAAAAAAGGTAGAGTTTTAGAAATCCAAAATGAGCTATAAAATGATATTTAAAAACTGACCTTTTTGCTTTAAACAAAAGAGATTGACCAATTAGTAATCACGATATAGATACCTTAATATTTGTTAACGACTTTGTACTACCTTTTAAGTTGACTTTTGTTTAAAGTATGTGAACGTAAATCGATTAGTAAACGAGTAATAATATGGGAAAACTAACGAGAATCTTGATTTTTTGTATCATATTTAAAAAAATTTCCGATTGTATGTCTCCATGAATCTTTTCTTTATGTTCGAATCAAAAATGTATACCGAGAACCATTGTGTACTGCAAGATCGTCATAACACCCTGAATGGGCCTAGAACAAATCTTTATAAGACAATCGAAAATTTTTCGCTTCTCCAAAGCTCAACGCGCTTTTCTGCCTTCAGTGTTTAAATCACCAAGTCGACAATATAAAAAAAAGATAATTTACCTTGTAATACTTATTTTACATCCTGGATGTTGCCGGTTTCTCATTCTAAATAAACCACCCTGACAGTCCAAATCAACAACTTGTACATGCGTATATTAATATAGTTACTACCTGGTTAATAATTTCAAAAAAACATCCAGGGTTCATCTTTATTGATAATTAACTTTATAATAAAACACACTATGTTTTGGTTCAGTTTTATGTTACATTCTTAGGCATTTTCGAACCGTGACGGCGCTTATATATGATTGATGGAATAAAAACCACATTCGCTTATAAACTTTAACATTGGATTTTAAACAGCCTTTTAGCGGGTTTTCGAAATCGTTTTTTTAACACAGAGCCGGTAGTAACTAAATAACTCACGCATTTAAATTGTTTCATTTTTGTTGTCAAGGCAGATGATTTCGAATAAGAAGTCAGCTATACAAGATTATAGGTTCCAGATCACTAATATCTTGACGACTAGAAACTGAAGAACGATTACTTGAATCAAGTTTGAAAGTACGGTGATTTTTCTTGCCGCAAACCGGCTGGTAAAATTATAGAGTCCAGAAATCAAATATCAGTTTTGAAAAAATCAGTTAAATTTGAAAAATTTTCACAAGGAGAAAGAGAATACTTAAAACCTTAGTAATAATGTTTTCCACGAATATGGAACCAAATTTTAGAATCAACTTCCATCGATTGAATGAACAGCTATAAAATTCTGAGTAGTTGTTTTGATAGGCAGAATCCTGGTAGTTTCAACGTCATGGTAAAAGGCACAAAAATGTTACTAGAAATCGTTCTGATACTTTTTTGTCATAATAAATGATTTTTATTGTCAACATAAAATTCTGGTAAACATAATCATTGAAAATCCTAAAATAATTTCTTTTCTTTCATTTTTCTGCAGCATTAAACATTTGAATAAAAATAACCCATATTTAGATATTATTCTTCATGCTTTACGTGCTGAAAGATTTCTGAATGTGAAAGATATGGTAAAATTTCATTCCTATTTCGGTCGCGACAGAGTCAAATTTGCGGGCGTTAGAAAACCAAGACATTTTACGGACTGATCCGACTGTGTCAGTATGAATTCATCCCAAACGGATATTTAATGTCGTCACGTGCTTAATTCATCTAAGGCTAAAACAACGTTATATTTAGTTTCACCAGACTTTTAAAATTTTCAGTCTCACTCTGGTAGACGAATCATATTTTAAAGTCCGATAAAGGTGATTTAAATATGTCGGCAGCTAATGATTATTGTTCTGTCATTGATAATTTCTAGAAAGATAATGGGATGTCCAAAAATTAGGTAAACTCTTTCAGCATATATACCAAATTAATCTAGGAATTAAGAGGTTGAGGTGGATTAATTAATATGTTTCATGTTTTATAAATCACTGCTTTTTCATTTTATGCACAATGAACCTATAAGACGTTTTTCTGTTTGGAGATGCCCTCGTTTTTAATAATCTAAAGTGCAAAAATGCCCATTGATGCTGCTTGGAATTTATAAAATTAAATAGGCGTGTTGCATCTTTAAGCTTATTCATCTATATTTTATGGTATAACAGATATCAATTCAAAAGGACTGCATTATATTACTAATTTTGGATTCATCTAGATTATAGAACTAAGTGGGGTATACACCTTCTGATTAAGAATAAAACCCAAAGGTGTGTGACTTATGATGAACAATAATTCATCTGAACTTTTAGAATATTCTGGTTTGGACGATCAGAGCGAAGAAAACTATATAGATGAACTTGATTTTGATACCCCACCGGTATTTACTGATAAATCAACAATTACAGCGATCCTGAAAAATTCAACACGTGTAGTTCATTGCGAAGTAATGATAATTTAAAATTAGTTAACAAAGGAACAAGGGCCTGGTGGGCGTCCTCCAATATATAGGATGCGATGAAATGTAAACAAAAATTAAACCTAAATGTATATTTATTTTTATATTAATTGATTTTCTAAGGGTTTGAATAACCAAATATACCTCTAATTTTGCTTCCTTAACAGCCATTCTATGGTTTCATGAAACCGACCGTTAACTTTTAAATTAGTCCTATGAACTTCGTACAAGATAAAAGTTAGCCCAATGTTTGTCACTTATCAAATGTCAAATGGTATTTGGTTTATATCGAACTCCAAATGAGCCGTATCTCAAGAGTAAGTCGGTAGAGTTACGCTCTGGATTCATTTATTTAGTGAAACGATGCAATTATAGAAGAAATGTATTCTAATCCTACATGATGAAACAGTCAATAACATATCTGAAAGTTATGACCAGAATACCTCGAATCCTTTTTCGGAAATCAATTTTACTCACCGTTTTATCCCAGTCATCGTAGAAACTATTTGGTAGTTTGATCCATTTAATTCAAATACAATTGCTAAAATTTCTGTTCAAATCAAAAAATCAATCACTTCAACCAAGTTTTTGAGAATTTGGGATATGCCCGTCGTCCTGATATTTTCCTGTATTAGCAGAACACCGAAAAGTTATTTAAGACTTAAAGTTTGATTTATTAGAAAATAAAGCAATTTTGGGCAGGATAACTTAATAGGTTATTAGGATCAAGTCTATTATAAAGGTCCTTTAATTTTTTTAATATGAACTGATTAAAGATAAACAAGCTAGGTTTTATTTCAATCTAATTAGTAATTAACGTTAAGCCATTCCTATTAGATTTTCAGAATTTACTTCTTGCTAAATAAAATCAAATCCACGGTTGAAAAATGAACATATAATTTTTAGAAAATACGAACGACTCTAACCGAACTTTTTCGTTGTTATGATGTAACCCATGAAAATTTCTTAAATACCTTTTCCTCCGAGGAAAACGGCATCCATTGCCTGATTGAATGTGTTATACTAACGTTACCACAGATATTTATGAAGTGTGGCTTTTCAAATTTCAACTTTTCATCTAAGAGTTAAAGATGTAGAAAAAAAACGACGTATATTCATTCACCCCATATGCAGGACTACATTTTTCAAAAAATGTGAATTACCATATAATTACGTTCGATGCTTACATAATTCTACCTCTCTGGTCCAAAAATTATAAGCAAATAGAACTTTATACATGTCAGTGCATGTCCATGGTCACCCACTACAAAAAATTTCCAACACAGTTGGTCAGCGATAGTCTTGATTTTATTGACCTTGAAATAGTCAAATAGGGGGAGAAGACATATCAGTAGAAACAGATTAAACAAAAACGGGCAAGAATAAGTATCATAAGGGAAATTCGGTGAATGGAGCATAGGTCTTGGAGGTGTGAAAAGAACTGAGGAACGCCGGTTGTTCTTAGCAGAGGTCCCTGATAGAACAGAGGCGATACTATTTGGCATTATACGCGCACATGTACTTCCAGGGTCTATTATGATGACCGATTCTTTTCGGTCATATCACAACCTTAACGAATTTTATACACACAGCACCGTTAACAAGAGCAACGCTTTCTGGGATCCATACCAATTCTATAGAGGTAACCTGGAATGCCCTTAAATATCAAATCCCACCACGAAACAGGACCAATTCCCTTGACGACGATGTGAATGTTGTCGAAAACCTCTCAGATGACCATTCTAAAAAATTCGAGTGGCGTCGAAAAAATTCCTCTGATCTCTGCGCAGGTTCCTCAGAGCCTTAAAAGAAGTGATTTATAATGATTGAACTTTTTTTTAAATGTTTTTAACATTTTCCATATCATGTAAATAAAAAAAACCACAATATAGTTGGTTAATTTTTTTATTTCGAAACAATTAAATGGGCTTAGAATTTAATTGCATGTGATAAGTGGTTTTATCTCTTAATCTTAGGCTTAAGCAGCCTTCATAATAGGCTTCAACTCATTCTTAATATGGTCGAATGAGACTACTTTCGAGAAAAAAGATGAATAATGATATTCTTTTCGGGTTCATCTGTATTTTACAGATTCTTCAATTGTTGCAGGGTTAATAGGATTTAGAGTTTTTACACCTTATGTAATTCGATTTCATTATAATCCGGTCGTTGCAAATAGCGAAATTTTAACTTCTCCTGTAAAATATAAATTGATTAAAACTCGAACATACGTAATTTTAAGAAATTATAGGTAAAGTTCAAGTTTTTGAAGTGACTTTGATGAATGTCTTAGAGCCTCCTCTATTCATCCTTGACAGGCTTCCTCTGTAATACGGCTTGAAGCTATGTTTATATTGGTCAATATATCCACGAGTTTGATGCAGGAGGTGCTGTGTTGGTAACTTGATACCATTTTAAAAAAGGTAAGGTATTGGTAAAACTGGTGACAGTTTATCGCACATTGTCGATTTTAATGGCAGAATTTAATTTTACAAAATATTACTAGAAAAAGAGTTTCTCGACAACTTTTGAGTGGAAAATAGTTTGATATTATCAGAAAATTATGTCAATTCAGGAAATTTCACATGCAAAAATGAGTCATTCCCAACGTTTTAAAGGCTTTAGGAAGGTTAAAACAAAGAGGCATTTATTGATATCGAGCTTCCAATCCTTATCTGAAGAAGGACAAGACATTTACGAGATATTTTTGTTTCAGTGTAATGATTGCAACAATTGTTTATCTTCAATAACATCCGGATTTATAAAATACACAGATCGATTGGGTAGATCAAACTGCAAATTGGCCCTGGAGAGGATCCTTCAAATCATATTGATCATCTGGCATCTCATTGTCATATAAATGATTCTATGAAATTGTTCGATCTAACAAAACCATTAATCATTTACTGGTTTAATTTATGTCTAGCAGCTTGTACAACATCAAATATAATGGCTCATGCCCGAAAACTTGGAAACGGACAGGCAAGAGATCCAAATGGGGAATTACGTGACGTTGTCATCCGAATTGATGAGTGTTAGCATTGAGGAAAGAGGAAGTACAACAGAGTTAATCTCTAATGGGAGACCAAAAAATACCAATATAAGACATCGCTGAACAGATAATTATGAACGAAAACAGCAAAAATAAAATGGACCCTGCCTGTAGTTATGGAAGAAGCGTTACTGGAACTTGGAGATTCGGAATGTCAGAATTTATTCGATCATAGCGAGATAAATAAAAAACTGGCGAACTGTAATAATTGCAGCACTTGTTTATCTCCAATAACATCAGGATTTACAAAATACACAGATCGATTTGGTAGATCAAATTGCCAATTTGCCCATGAGAAAATCCTTCAAATCATATTGATCATTAATCACCTCACTGTCAGGTACTTTATTCTACGGAATTGTCCGATCTAACAAAACCGTCAATCATTGACTGGTTTAATTTTTGTCGAGCACTTTGTACAACATCAAATATAATGGCCAATGGTCGAAAACTTGGAAACGGGCAGGCCAGAGATCCAAATGGTGGATTACGTGACGTTGTCATCCAAATTGATAAGTGTTAGTATTGAGGAAAGAGGATGTACAACAGAGGTCAATTCTAATTGGAGACCCTAATATACCAATATAAGACATCGCTGAATATATACACAAAGTATCGAGGCTGAATGGTCGAAATTTAAACTGTTAAATAAAAATGAAGGGAGCATCTGTGAACCTCACTCAGTTCCACTTAGAAGACTATCTGCCGAGAAGCCGCAATGAAGGTGGAGTATGCGAAGTATTCCTGAGAATAATCAATGAAGAATCAGAACAATATCCCTCAATCACATAATATAGTTTAGAATGTGGGGAATAATTTTGTCCAGATTGGTTATTTGTGATTACTATAGACGTTTTATTTATCGGATAAATTCTGTTCAATCATGAGCCCCAACATAGATTATTGGAGTACAATTTATTGACGATAAAGGAACGAATTATACACAATAAATAGAACAAGGCGATGGGATTTAAAAAAATTAGGCTTCAAGTAACGTAATCATTAAATTATGTTGATTGGGTATGTATTTTAATCAAGTAAATTACAAAAAAATTTATATTCTGCCATTAAAATCGAACATGCACGATAAATATCACCAGTTTTACAAATACCAAAGGTAGCTGAATAGAATTGAGTTGGGATGAATATGGTGGTAAAAATATAAAGTTCCCCTCAACGTTTTGAAATATGTATAAACTTTATTAAAATTGTATATTTTAAAAGTTTAATCAATTTATATTTTACTGGAGAGGTTGAAATTTCGCTATTCTTCAACGACCAGATATGGCGAAATTGAATTACAGAAGGTGTAATGAAATCCTTTGCCGGTTTTATGCATTTTTCAAGAAAACAAATTAAGTAATATGACTATCTTCAGATCACTCTGGGAAGGAAGGCTATTCTAAAATTCTTATTTTGTATGATAATAGAAGAATGAAGGAGATATTATGTACATTTGCACAACGTTCAACGTGTATTTCGTGACGTATGGCTCTCACTTTTTAAATCACAAGTTAATCGATACTCCTAGGTTGTTCTTACAACAAAAACGTTCTCGTCCTTTCAATATAAATAACCAGGTTAAACTTTATTCACATTCAGGTCTAAAAGATTCACATATTTTAAACAAAAACAAAGAACATTAAGTGTATTTCATATTTTGAAGCTCAAAAAAACGGACCTAATATATTTGAGCATTTATCACCAGTAAACTTTCCTGTGAAGCAGATTATGTTTCGCAGTGATTAGTTTAGAAATGAAGCTGAACCATTGTTAAACATAAGACAACAATAGTAGGTCCTGTTGAAAATCATAATGATGGTTCATAAATATATCATCAAGCGTATCTTTTACGTATCAGGTAATTTAATATTATATCTGGTCTTGGTTTACAGGCATAAATCCGGCCTACGCAAACGATAGTCCAATACTAAATTATAAATCTCACTTTATATGAGTTGCATCAGTCTTCAAGGAAACCACAAAGCGTATTGGATCAACAGAGTAATACATCATCACCAAGCTTGTGAAACTATGAATCCTTTGTAAATTTCAAGGATGAACATGAAATGTTGGTCCATGAGCCTACTAATTCTACCAATAAAGAATTCAGAAAAAGTTAAAAATTAGGTACGGCTACAACATATGGGAATGCACCTAATTTAATAATTACATAAAACTCGGTTTAAAATATTTTCTACTTATATTAAATATTTGACTTTTTGTAGCTTAAATTGGGTAACAGAAACGAGAGCTATCACATATGATGTCCTGAGAAACTATATGTTGATGTAATATCTCAACGGAACACTAACTCAAACCGGTGCAAAGTAGTGTAATGGTAGTTCGTAATTTAACAAGAACATTCAAGTTTTCTAAAATAACTGCATGTATTCGTTAGACAGGTTTTTGAAGGTGATCAAGAGTTTCTCAATGTAAAATATCCCTGATATCATGACTTCTCACCTAAATTATAACTCTTTAAATAATTAAAAAAATAATCGAACCATAAAAGAAAATGTTTTTCAGTGATAGAAAGCATCTGAAAAACCTGTAAAATACATAGAGCTAGTTTTCAAATATTTTCCCCGCCAGTGTTCACTCTCTAGACCAGCCGACGCTGAGTTGAAAATGTTAATAATCACAAAAATAAAGATGACATAATGACTCATCAACCGCGATAAAAATGTTTCTCAAAATTCTTGAGTCATGAGACGCTCTTTTTTAAGGTAATAAATGCGAAATGTGAGCAGATAAGGTTTTAAGTTGATGCATATATCAGCCTGTTTTCCCTTTCCATCAATTTATGTAAAATGTTTGGTTCAAAGAATTAGAAATTTCCAATACCTTATCTTTGAATATATTGTAGATGTTTTTCTTGAATTAGAACTTTATTTCTTCATAATTTAATGCCATATTGAAATACTTTATGACATCTCGTCAATCCATGATAACTAATAAAGGCTACTATCTACCGATTTCTGCTCGTGAATCAGATTATGATCCATAATTTTGGAGCAAAAAATGAACGTTTGAGCATTTATAAAGAAGTTTATACCCTCGAAACGGTGGATTTAATGCCCCAGAAAAAGCGGTTTCAAAATTCATCAAATTTCCAGAATTTAACGTGCAGACCTCAAAGCAGAATACCTAACGACATTTTTTAATCTGCGGAAATTCACACGTCAGATGTATTTAATCTACACTTGGCACCTTGTTTGAATGATCCCACTTTGCAGAAACTTCGATTGTCTTTAAATAAACTTTTGATGATCAGATTTAAATTTATTAATAACTACTAACATGGAGGAGTTTTAATGTTTATTGATTTATTTTCCTTGTCTAGCAACCGAATAGATTTTTTATATTCATAGTCAGACAATAACGTTTCAAACTCATTCTTTAGCACCTCAATTTCATTCAGTTCTTCGTTCCTCTTCCACCTAGTGTGCTGAAATTAAAACGTATTACTTGAGATAAAAATGGTAAGTCTTGTGGCTGATCTGAAAAATTATGCAGAAAATCATGATACTTTGCTAATCTGAAGTCAAGAAGAAAATACATTTCTCTGAATTTATCAAAATGCTTGTTGTAAAATGATTCACAATAGCTTTTGACATCCAATAATGGTTTATTGTTCAATCCAGCGATATCTAACATTTGTTTGACTGATAATCATAACAAACGTACAATTTGAAACTAATATATTATGATCAGTATGGCGTTCAAAGTGTTCTTGGTCTTTCGGGTTCAATAAGAGCACTTGGTTCGCTAATAACTCTATTGATTGGTAAAATTCTCGATATGTGTCAACATGTAGCTCCGAGAGAGCTAATATTTTGTTGAAAGATTCTAGAAACAGGAATGAGCGTTCAAGAAACTCATAAAACGAAAATTATACTTTTTCGGTGGATTCTAGATTCGAATGTGACGTTTTTATAAATCCATGCAAAATTTCGTTGGAAGCGGAAAAATTCAAACATCTGTAGTTAAAAGTAAAAACTTTGAAAAATTAGTCGAATAAATGGCAAACAACTCATCTAGATCTTGAGTTAACTTTAGTTTCTGGAACCTAATTCTATCCGAAAGCTCAGACTCACTAATAACATAAATTTTAACTTGACTTTGCTATCATTAAAATCATTTAAAAACCGAATACATTGATTCAATGATTCTAATTTTTCAAATAAATTTTCATTGAGTTTGTGAAGAAAAATGTAACTTTTATGAAAATCGATTACTCTTCTATGTAGGGTTTAAGAGTCTTATATTCTGGATCGTTTATAAGCATAGTCGCTGATTTCACATATAGTTTACTTTCAAAGTCTTCAATTCTGAATGTCTCAACTCCAATAACATAATTATCAAAATCGCTGTGAGCCTTTTTCGATAATTTATCACCAAATTGTTTGATACTTTTTTCAAATTCTTTGCTCATCAATAAATCGAAAAAATTGTGGAATGTAGTCCTTAAATCCTGTTGAGCTCTAAAATCTTGAGTTAAATCATTGGTTTCAATTTTCTGAGAGTTTATTAATTTTAAATTTGTTAAATTCAGAAGATTATTTCTTAGAATTGTCGTCAAATAGTTGAGAGTTTTGTTCGTTTCAAAAATTTGTTTATCTTCAACAGAAGTATAGTTTGTTTTTTGAATTTGTTCATATTCATCACGTAATTGAATGTAATAGCTTTCCAGCTTCAGTTTTTGGTCTTCTAGTCCTCTTAGTCTTTCTCCGGCTGCACGATATAATAACTCGCTTTCTTCATACTCCAATTTGAGGTCCATTATAATTTTTGGTTCATCTTCGTCTTTAATATTTAAAGAATGTTCCAAATCCTGTTGTTTTAGCATTTCTTGGCCTTGTGAAATCAAGTTTTCGTAGTTTAGTATGTGGATAACGTCGAGAACACAATCTTGGTCAAAATTTTCAGTTATCCATTCGACGATGTCACTAAAAACAGTATCAGTTTCTAAATTAGGAAACACGGGTATTGGCCGTTTTTTTATTCCATACTTACTAAAACGAAAGAGTTCCTGAAAAGAATGATCTGGGCCCCCAATATTTTTGGTGTGATTAATGAACCGTCTAAGATGATCGTCCATCAAACAGATATCTCTTATGTTAAATGTTTCCAAAATGATTCGCGCCAGCGCATTCATATATAAATCGATTTCGGATCTTGAACTTTAAAATGTGGAGTAGATCCATATCCTTCTTTGGCGATCTTATTTTTCGATGTGAATATTTGGACTTTGTGCTTTAAGTTTTCTGATGTCTTGGTATTTAGATTTGGCGCTGAACAAATTCTCCCGTAGGCGGCACGAAATTTATCCATCAATAATTATACTTAGGAAGAAAGGATTTTGCACGGGTCTCTTCTGTTGATGCATCTTTCCTTCGTTGAGCAGACTGCTACATTCTACTCATCAATATCCCTTCGCTAAGATGAAAAGCTTGAAAATTACCTTTCAACTTCTTATTTTATGACAACATTGATGGAATTACGCCGAAGCATTATATTAACACGTAAAGTGGCAATTTCCCAACGTCAATTGCGCAAATTTTTTAAATTCTAACATATATTTTAAAAAGTTTCACGTTTTTGACCTGCATATAAGTTTAGTTTTTCATTTCACAGTGTAACTCCGCTTAATGTAAGTCTCCCACGAACAACTTTTTTAAAACCTCAATTCTTCCTTTTAGTTCTCTCTTCTTATGCTCGCCTTTAATATTAGAATTTTTTGGTAAAAACGTCTGCATCCTTCAACTGTCGTTTTGAGTGACTTATTCGAAGGAGAAATATTATTGTTTCCATTTCAGTGAAGTTTTATTGATTTTATTTTTTGTTGCTAAGATTTTATTTAGGAGCACTTCTCGAACTTGATTTTTAGTCTCACATACAAAAAAGTCTGGCTCTGTAACTAAATATTTCCTATTTGAATTTAAAGAACAGGATAGTCTTCACTAATTAATAGTAACCAAAACAACAGACAAAGTTTATTCCGCCACCTCTGCCAAATGATAATTCTTAAATGAAGAAAAGTAAAGCTAAAAAATAGAACTGAGCAAAATCTTCAGGCAATTTAAGTCGCCACTACTTTTACTATATCAACGCCAAAGGTTTTATCACATCTTAAAAAAAGGTTATTTTTACTTCTTTGAGTGCTTTACAAATGTCTGTCTCATTAAAAATTCTGGTCGTCACTTTTTTTAACATAAATTTTCGATGATATTGCAACGAATTGATAAGAAATTCTTTAAAATATGATAATCGTGTTTCACATTACGAACACGTCTCTGGAACCAATTAGGCCCTTTAAATGGAGTAAATCTTAAAAATTAACAAAAATTCCATTCAACCGAGAATTCAGCTTCTATATTAAAGACTATTTTTGTCAAAAATTAGGTTAATCTTTGTATTTTTAACAATATAAAAAAAGAATGTGTATTTAACCAAATGAATGATACTTCCAATTTTTTAAATGAATTTTCGCTTGAAAATCTTACTATTTACACACAAAAACAGCGATGTGCCAAATTTAAATGCCAGTTGGGTAAAACTGATTTACATTGTACGTTACTCAGCATATAGTCTAACGTTAAGAGATTAAAGACAACCAAATTTATTAAATGTCTAAATTGTAATGATTCTTGTGTAGAAATATTTCTGGTTATTGTACAGAACAAATTCTAAAAACAATTTAAAATCATTGGCTAATATTTTTGATATCTCTAAATATAATTTTCGTTTACCCGTAGATTCAACTTGTTCAAAATATCACTTATATTTTATTAAAGTACATAATGATTAGTTATTGCATTTTATTGATAAAGAATAATTATAAAATATTGATAACTTGAGTTTTTTATGTAAACAAAATTTGAAGAATGTTATTAATTACTAGTCAATAATATCTCCGCCTCTTTGAAATTTAATAACAATATCATAAGTCTTATTACCATCTACATTATATAACCAGAATGAATATAGTTTTTTCATCAGATTTCAAGCCCCTATATATCCTTGTGAATATAAGTAATTTTACATATCTTTCCGCATTTATATAATCTTAAATTATGTATAGATTAGCAACTTTTACCCAAATTTGAAGATTATTAAACTGCATATTTGTTTATATTTGAGAAAAACGGTTAACCACAATATTAAAATAAGTCAACTTGCATTCTTTAAGAGTCAGAATTTACAAATAATTACAACGGAGAAACGTAAACCATGCCTCATATACGAAAACCATTCATTCAGGAAATCTTACGTGACAAAATCTGCTAAAATTTCGTGATGAGGCAGTTACAAAACCTGCCCTTAAACTTTGAAAACCAACCTGTCAGCCACAGATAT
>JWZT01002544.1:0-22521 GCA_000827895.1 Thelohanellus kitauei
TTAATCGTGAAGAAACTGAATGCAAAGAATTATCAACTTAAAATAAATGAATTAACATTTTTACACGTAATTTTAACTCATTTAATTAACTAGAAATTCGTTGGTAGATTTTTAGATGAAGATAGAAGCCCATAAAACCCTGTTTAGTAACACTCAGATAACATCGTTCCCATTCTTCAAAAGATTTCATGGTTCGTAGAATATATTTTGATTGTCTTGCCTCTCTTTGATAAATCATAATAAACATCTCTTTGGATATCATATAAAAAATTTTTCGACAATTTTTCGATCAAAAAATAGTTGCGGCTTCTGAACGGATGAAAAACTCATTCCATAAGAATACATAAGCGTTGATTATTCAGATATAGTCGCGTATTCTGTATTTTAGATATATGTATCATATAAACAAATCAATAATATAATATTATTAAATTTAGTCTTTTCTGAACGCGATAATGCAATCTGATGATGTATTATTCAAATATTATCATTGGCGGGATTATAAATTATTTGTGTATCATAAATATTTTAACCGAAGCCATGATTTTGAAAACACTCAGAATAAATCTCGTTATCAATTAAATTATATTAACGTTTACCGATGTCACATATACTTTCATAACTCGGAATCGAAGTTACTATTAATATAATTTTGATTGATTTCCCGGAATAATACCATTAATTTCTAATATTGGTGATTGACTAATTTATTACGATGTTTTTTTGTAATACCTACGTAGCATCATATGGCATTTATCTTTAAACATAATATTCACTTTCACGAACAAAGGCTGTTTATATTAACATATCTTTCATCTACTGCTTAAAGTATTTCCCATTACAATTTTGATTATTGTCGAAACCTACGAAAACAGTATATATTTACGCTATGAATTTATGTAGAATAAAGTTAAAGTATGAATATCTAAATATTTGACAAACTTAAATATAACTTAGTATTTTATGTTAAACATTTCATATTTTCAAATCCTGACATGGATTGATATTCTGAAAATATAAACCGTATATCTCAAAATATCGATGAATATGGTTGTTTGGAAACTCATCGTATGATAAATGCAAATGTTATTAAATATAATGGGCAGAGATAAATGTAAATTAAACTGATAATTAATATAAATATTTATCCTATCATTTTTACTATTTCTGTATTAAGATATATGCATAACCAAGGCTATTAAATGTATTTTGAAATTACATGTGACTTGCAACCTTTGTATGTGATTTTATAGCAGGTATTCAAAAAGCGTTAGGAAATCTTCGACATTCTTATCTTCTATATCAAATGTTTGTCAATGATAATATGTAAAGTATTTTGTCTGATCTTATGGTTTCAATTAAATTTATTTTTGATCAACTTAAGTCAGCAAGCTATTCTGATGGTGACAGTTAACCATATAAATCTTAGTTTTACATAACATCCCCATTTTTGATGGATTCGATAAATTCGAGATGTTTTAATCTTTTATAGGTTCTACATTAATGGGATATGGTTAATTTCTATTCTTCTTTAAATTTATCAGGTTAAAGTTCATGTAGTAAAGCGATCAACTCGCAGATTTACTTTCATTATAAAACTTTTTGAACATCCACCACGAGTTTAACATATTCTATACTTACCTCGGCATTGAATTTCAATCAGTTGTATCGTTTATATCTATTTCTCATGGATGAGTTCAGCCAATCATATAATCATTGATTACATGTTCCGTTATTTCAATTGAATGTATCAAACATTTGAGGTAACTTCTAGAATAACGCTGTCATGATTTATATTAGTATGAGTTTGATTGTCATTTGGCATCCCCTCGTGGTGCTAACTTAGGGATTTACGCATGACAAGGAGATCTGAGCTTACGTTTTCCAAGCGGTATCCGCATTCAAAGAGTTTAAATTCTAAAAATTTTAGGTAGGATCAGATAATTCGGTTGACGATTTGTATACATTCAACAGATTCTTCAAATTGCGAGGATTTGACCCAACGTCAATCCATGCATATGAGGTTAAAAGGGAACTAATTTTCGTATAACAAAGTTCGGTGTCATTTTAATCAATAAAGGATTCCTCTTGAGGGAAACTGGAGCGGCTGACTAAAGTCGAGGTGGTTCAGAACAGAGAAGCAATATATGGGGTTCGATGAAATCCTTACTTTGAGTTAACAAGTTCGCATATTTTTTAGGGAAAAGACTGAGGACATGCAATCATATGTTAAACGGCTTACAACAACAGCGGCTAATTGTTTCTTTCGATTAACTTATGATGAGAATATCAGGGATCATTTGATTGTTTCATTAAATGTTGATGTCTCTCAGCAAATGTTTTTCAAGGCTTTGTTTGATTTTTCATAATCATTAATTCAGATGCTATAGTTGTACGGTTTCATATTCTAAAGTCGATTCACCACGATATCGACAACGAAGGATACTTAAATCAATACCTGTATAGAAAACAGTATTCAAGATCGATGGAAGAATGGGCACAATAGGATGCTATCGATCCGTTAACAAGGAAGATTATACAAAGAAGCCTAACCCGACTGAAAAAGAAAAATATTGCAGCTGTGGCGATTTTGCAATTTTCTGGTGTATGTGTGAGACAAAGGTTATAATCCAAATGAACTCACCAAATCAAATATTAGATTTTATCCATCTTAATAAATTATCTGGATTAATATCTGTATTAGTAACATTCTGCCAAAATGATGCTCGATGCTGAGCCTATGTTGTACTGTATTAGAGACAAATTAGGGAATATTCTGATAAATACATTTATTGATATCGGCGCCAATGTTCTGATTTATGGAAAATCCTCCAAGTATCATTTGAAAATGTGACGAAATCGTTCAAATCGGTAAGTTCAGGAACAACTTAAAAGTATTAGCAACGTTGGTAAATACTACGCTGATTTTTGGAATGGATTGGTTTTACTCATTCATTATCACTATTCGTTTACCATACAACTTCGAAATTGATATTCACAAAATATTTTTAGTTGATACCAACTTCAATGATATAATTCAAGATTATATTATATTATACTCGGACGAGGTTGAGATTATAACCAGTTTTCAGGATATGATTCACCTAAATTCTTACTCGATTCCAAAATATTTAAAACATAGATACGTTCCTTTCGCTCTCAAGGACGATTTTGAATAACATGTGAATCGAGCACTGCACAACAGATATTAGTGAACTGGTCAAGCACGCTTTCACGCCTATTTCTTAGTAAACGCCTATTGTATGCGTGAAGACAATTACGGGAAATTCGACATTATAGAGATTTTGACTTCACTATTTAACCGCATATGGTGTCAGATCAACACCTTTTGTTTCGTTTTGGAGAAATAGATGAAAATCTGTCTGGAATCTTGTTTTTATCATTTTAGACGTATAAGCTGAATATCTCCAGAGGGCGTTTTGTCCATCCACAAGCGACATTTATGGGATGGCAACGCATTAACTTTCCAACATAAAAGCTCATGACTTTCGGGATTTAAGGGGCAACATCTTTGTTCTAAAGTCACATCGATAAAATCATCAATGATGTCAAGCATGTTGCAGTGTTTTTAGTTGATATAATTATTAGCGGTCGTCTCATTTTGAACATATGAAGAACTTTAGAGGTTTTATTAAGGCTTGAGTGCCGTGGCATAACTAATCAACCGAAAAATGTATATTTTTTAAGAGATCTCTATTTTATGTGCGATTGATATTTGACAAATATCTAATTCATGGCATAAGAGAAATGATGTGACGAATATTATCAGCGAAAACACAAATAATATAATTTAACTTCGTTCATTGTTTTGTGCCATTACTGTTTATCGTCGTTTTATACGAATCAATCAACCAATCTGATGCCCTATTTATTACTTATTACGCAAATGGCAAAAAGAAAATATCGATGTTCAGTCATGGGAAGATGCAATAAACAGGCTTTAGATTTGAGATATGTTCCCCCACTCTGTCAATATATTCTCCTATGTTCTAGAAACTAATGAAGGGATCAAAGGAATCTGATCTGTCGTTTATCACCAGTATCTCAACAGTGGTGTACGACCGATTGATTTTTAATACAAAACTTTGTCAAAATAATATTTTTTACGATTGATAAAGAGGTTTATAAAGTTTATTATGTATCCAGATATTTAATCAATTTCTATATTGTAGGAAGTTCGTTTTGAAAAATGACTGCAAACAATTGAAAAGAATTTTCTCATATAAAAATCCTTTGCCTATTTTAGTCCTTTCATTTAGGGAAAGAGTTGTGGTAACTGTATCAAGATTTTATTTGACTGATTTGTTTTTGTATATCCTTTTTCTTAATTGATTGAGATTAGTAGACTTAGTAGTACACCATTCCCCGTGGATATACGCCTTTTAAAAAAATACTTTTCAATGTTCGAGACACCTCATTCATTTGTATCAGATCTCATCCCGTTATTTTTAAGTGAATAGCTGATAGTTTTCAGCCCAGAATATCGTATCAACCACATGAGAACTACTCTGTACCATAGCAGGAGTAATGTGGCTGTCGAGAGTCTGATAGGCACTGATAGAGGAAACTATGCTGCTTAAATAAAAACATTTCAATATCAAGAGTTATGTCAAAAGTTGTACTAATCTCTTAAAGAAATACAGTGCATAGCAGCTTCGCTACCCTACCCAACCTCCGAAAAAATGTTAGGCTGTATATTAAGGTTCGGCTATTATAACACTCGTGCCGAAACGAGAGGTAAATACATGAATTACAGCTTCTTCATAACGTATGAAAATGATAGGGGTACCAGAATTCAAAGATTTCGTGCCTGAAGATCCTGTTGGGGTTTACCGTAAAATTATAAAAAAAAACATTTGACCTTGAAACCAAATATAGATAAAACTGAGCACTAACGTATCGTGTTCTTTAAAATCAAACATAAACGCTTATACATGCAAACCATGTAAAAATGTGAGAACCGAACAAAAATAGAGATAAAACTGAAAACAATACAAACGCAGAAACTCTAGAAAACGAATCTTGGCGAGATTGTCTCAACTCATTATATATTTTCCTCGGACATAGTACAGTGTCAAACTGGGTTAGGGGATAGCAGGCCTTTACTAAGAAGACCATGAAGGTTTGAAGGAAAAGTCAATAATAAATGCGCATTGTAAATGACATCTAAAAATGTGAGTGGATCATTGTGTTGGAAGTTTCAATTAGTGTTTATTATATTGTGATTTAGCAGCAGCGACCATGCGTTTCGCTGATTTATATTTACCTGCAGTTTTTTTCAATTCGACATATGTTTCCATCTACGAAAATGGATGTTTGGGAGGGCAGGAGAATTTTCCTTTATCAAAATACATACAGACATCAGCATTATATTGGCGTTATCTACACCAAAGGTTCTAGACCTTTTTTTCTCTGAGTCCATTTTTTTGACCCTAATAATTCTCTAAAAATATTCGCCACAACCATATTAAAATTATTTTCTATGACTGGTTTAACTAGATATACATTTGGAAAATTTAAAAGTCGTAATACGTTTATAAATATCTGATACACTAGATTTATAGCATTTCAATCATGCGAGTGTAACATAAATGTTATGCCGAAAAGCAGAAAATACGCAATTATTTTTGCAAAATTAATTTCCAATTATAATACGACAAAAGAATATCAATCTTTATGAAATGGATTATTTACTTTTCTATGAATCCTATTTTCCGTATTCATGCAATATCTTAATATGAATATTTAAAATATAGAGTGAAGCATGGCCATTAATAAGATCTACGTTGATAAAATTTTGTGCAGACAGTATATTCATCCAAAAAATGTCAGCACTACGTTGAGGCTTGTTTCTGTTTCCGAGGATCGTGTAAAATATTACGTATTTTTTGAAATAACACAACCAATGCATTTTGTTTTCCTTATGTTTTGTCATATATTTAATAGCGATAAATAATAGGATAGAAAACATCTTATCATTAAAATGTTGTTTTAACTGTAACTGCAACACGGTCTCCGACCAAAGAATATATGACGTAAACATTTATGTGTAAAATCGCGAATTTGATATTCAAATCAGTTTTCGGCTTATCGATTTATATTTGATTTAAAAATACTCTTCATGTGATGCTTCAAGAATTCTTCAAATTTGACTGTAAAGTGACATTCAGCTATTGACAAATAGATATATATAAATTTGTAAAAAATTATCAAATTTCTTCGACAATCTTGTTAATATGTTCTTTCACAAAAAATATCATTTTATTCATTCAATAAGGTTCAACTCCATTTTCTCAAAGCAACAAACGAGGATTGAAAACATGGAATGTTTGGTTGCCGAAGCTGAATATTAATTTTATGTCACTAATATTTGCAGACATGTCACTGCACGTTGCCATTTATTTTTGTGTTAACAAATAAAATTCATTCAAGAAATAAAAATTATCGACCATATAATCTATTTTCTCTACATCATTTACTTTTCTATTATATCATTCGAATGGAGGTTTTCATTTTTGATTTAACAACTTGTTTTAACATTTCCTCTTGAAATCATTTGCAATCCAGCTTCATAGATAGAACATTACTTGATCCATTCGATCAATTACGGATATTTAAAAAATATCGACGGTATAAATAGTTGGGTAAATTAAATTCACCGAATTACGGACATTTTTCATCTTCACTGGTAATTCGTATGAAAATATGTTCAGTAATAATATTTTTGGACGAACCATGAGGTAAGTGCCAATAAAATTTCAGTCAATCAATATGTATCAATTATTAAAAATAATGACTAATATCCTAATATAATTAGAGCACCCTCTCTATAGAATCCATAAATATTTTCCAAAGAGATTACATACATATTGACATATGAACCCATCATTAAAACATATCACGTTTTATTGTAGTTTTTATAAAGAATTTTTCAGAAAAGAAACGTCTTTCACATCATCCAAAGAAATATGCCTCATCAAAACCAATAATTGTAAAGAATTTGCGACATTTCGATATTCATTACGGAACTTAATAAATTGTGGACATGGAGAAGACTTGATTTCTTAAATTTTCTGGTAGAAAATATCAGCTTTTATTTTTCTATTCTCCTCTCAACTTTATAGGTAGATATGTAACAATTAATTTATGAAGAAATTGTGCAAAAATCATCACTAGAACAGTTTTTTTGAGTGTCATCTAAAGTAAATCACCAGTTTTGTTGTGAGGTTTCATTTCTATCTAGATTCTCAGATCTATCGAATTTTGAGCTTAAACGGCAGCTATGGTTTAATATAGTAAGGATCATTAACTTCAAGTTTTAAAATTTTGACTCCATCGAATTTCAATCTAAAATACTCCGTATCTTTTACTAGAAAGTGTCGATGCTTTTAAAAATAGTTTTTCAGGTCCTATGATTCATAAATAAAACGATAGAAATTGCCCATCAATATTACATTTAGAAGATGAAAAAATCCCATTTATCGATTGAAGTGAAAGCGTACAGTAAAATAATTTCTCAATATATTTTCTTTACCGCATGATCCTTTATACGAGATGGTTTACATGTGTTATTTCTGTAATATTCACCGATAACTTAGAAATATAGTCAACAAAAATGGGAAACATGTCTCACTGTATCATATGCATTTCGATTTGTAAAAATTACCTTGAATAACATGAACTTAAAAAAAAAAAGAATATGAAAATTTGAAACGCTAGGGCTTTTCTATTTACGTTTTTACGACTAAATCTTAATATTACAACTTATATTAGTGAAAATCTTATATCCTGCAACTCCGTAAAATTTAGCTGTGCCAATTAATCTTTTAGTAATTAGTTTACAAATTTAAATGTATTTATGTTCCTAGCATCAAAATATTTGAAATCAGAGTATTTAATTCTAAACAATATCTGCCTTCTAACCAATATCCAAATAAATTCGAATAACAAACAGAAAAGTTTTGATCAATTGTAATTTTTAAACGTTTGAGAAAACAAAAAACTCAAAAATTCCGAAATTGTTCGGCAAGCACCCAATGAATATCATTCTACGACTTGTTTGAAAATATTTTGTCTACACCAGGGGTTGGCCACATCTTCACGAGATCGGCACGATGTGATAAAATGAAGCATTTTCTGGCCCTATTCACAAATTAACCCCTTAATTATATTTAAATTTACCAAAGGTCCAATGAATTAATGGTATTTCATGTAATGTTTGATGTATTAATCCAAAGCCGACATAAGTATGTAAAGAAGTGAACATTGTTTACTTCAATATATAGTAAAGTAAATGAGACATTTGTGGTCCATCGAAATTATCAACAAGTTGTTTGAAGTAGAAAATATCCGCAAACGCTGCACGTGAATATCAGTAAAATTAGAAGCTAGCATGATCTTGTTAATGTTCATGGTAGATAATATTTGTTCGTAGATGTATGTAGACGCAAATAGAACAAGTAGTCTCAATAAAATCTTTCTTAGGTAGCTAAAATTTGACTCAGTACGTGGCACTGTAAATATTTGAGTGTATTCAGATGAGAATTTTTCTTTAAAGTTATTATCAAGAAGCAGATCAGTTTGTTCAACCTGTAGATCCGATGGTACCTTTTCAAAATCAGCTGTGATGGGTGATGAAAAATACCGAACTCGCAGAGAGTTTTTTAATGTCTTATAAAAGGGCAGTAAATTCATTGTATAGAGACGAAATTCATACTGAGATGTTTCTTAGTCGACGTAATCAATGGTGCGATTTCTTCCAGTGATATAAAATGTTTTGTGTATTTTGACTGAGCTGGTGAGAAACAGTCTTAGATTCACTTAGATTGCCATTACTGATGGGTAAATTTCATGTGCAAACTTGACATTCTTTTCAGGTTTTGTGTTAACCCATTTAATATGTTTAAAAAGATCAAATGCAAACGCTAGATCTGACAATAGCTATGATTCTGTGAGTTGCGTTTATTTAGTATATTTCCCTTTAATTTCAAAAAATATATCTTTTCAGGTTTCATACACGTCTGAGAACTTTTCTAAATTTAAATCTGTGTAAAGCTGTATGATTAAGAACGCCACTGTGATCAGAATTGCAATCTTCGAGACATTTGATAAACTCTCTATGATTTAGACTTCTTACCATGAAAAAATCAACCTTTATCACAAGTAATCGCATGCAATGTTTCTTTGTAGCCCACCTGTACACAAAACTTTATTGGTGTATTACACAGTTCATACTATCAATTCATTGTTAGAATCGACCGCTCCAATTCTGTAAAAATATCACTTCCATGCATAAATCTTTATTTCTGTAAACGAAGATGAACCATCTGTCGTTATTATGGACATTTTCCGCCATGGTTATTCAATTATATGCAAAACTATTTTTCACAAATCGGAAACAACATCTTGTTAGGTAGTTTTGTCAATCATGGATTCCATTCATATCAATTATTCTGTCAGTTCAAAGTATTCAAAAATGACTGTTCATCGATTTGATGGCTATCATCCTATGCCAGGGAATAGAGCTGAAATGAAGGTACAAGCATTTTTATCTATGAGTTATGATCTTCATCAATTGTTTCAATGGGCCGAGCAATATCTCTTCCTGATATGATCACTTCTTGAAGTTTTTATCTGTATTCTGGAAATACTTGATCTACTACATCGAGCTTTCAAGGTTTGACAAATTCACAATCATATTCATTTGCCATGCATTGCAATTTTGTGTGAAACTTTAAAGTGAATTCCAGTATCTGCGTTCCGAAATATTTTGTTATTTATATTCTAAATTCTGTGGCTTACAAGCTTGAAGTTAGCTTCTATTCATGTTATTTGTCGTATTCTTGTATATAAAATGCAGTTCTAGTCTGCAAGTTTGGTCATAAAATGGATGAACACAATATACTCTTTGAATAAGTAAGCATTTTCACCACACAAAAAATATACTGTTTTCGTTTCAAATTCGATAAAACAGTAGTTAAATATTTATTCTTAATATTCCTTCGGTTATTTCGTTTAAATTGAGAAAGATTCATCATAATTTTATCATTAATTTTGCCAAGAAAAGATATGGTGAAAGCGATAATCTCGTATATTCAATAAAGACAGTTTTAGTTTGTTATTCGTTTGTAAACACGGAATGTGACCTACGTGGTAAGATAGTAGTCGATATTCATATCCCGATATTGTGGGAGAATACATCATCGTACGAGTTACAAAAACTGTTCGCAGGCCTTGAGAGTCGTGCAGACAGCATGGCCTATTGATGAACTGAATGATAATCTGAAGATGAAAATAAATGCTATAATGATTCTAAGAGCGGTTTACCAAATGTGCTATAAATTTTTACCAGATTGAATGTAAATTACAAAAACAGTATTCAAGATATATACGACGTGTATTTGTCGTTTGTCGTATATTTAAGGACATAAATACCCTGAGACATATAAAAAGAGAGTAGATCAATTCTGGATCAAGGGTAATGAATGTGATATGACAAATATACACTTCTATTTGAAGTAAAGGCTATATACAATAAATTGAAAAAGTGTCCATCATTACGAGATTTGACTCTCTCAAATGCGAATATTACAAATTTTGAAAGAGCCAATGATACCAAAGTTCTAAATCTTAAAAAGTTTGATTGCAAACGAGTAAATTGCTCCAAGGGTAATTTACTGATGGTAAAAACAGTTTAGAGCTCCGGTATGACGCTGCAATGTGTTCTATAAATTCCTCAAAAATGTCTCTAAATTGAAACTCTATGAATTTAAATGATTCAACCCTAATATTTGAATGATATGTAGGATGAAAAAACCCGATAAATAGTCTACATTCTAATAAAAGGCTATCTTTATGAGACTTCACATTTTTTAAGCTGCTTTCCTTGATTTTGCCTATATTCAAACTCTGGTTGTTTTTCGTTACAAAACAAACCTCATTAAATAGATTTTAATCAAAAACAATTTAATTATTTTTTGGACCATTGAAGATAATATTTCAATGAAGCAATCAGCCAAGGATTGCCAGAATTTTAGAAATCGTTTGACAAAGCTATTCCTACGACAATAACAATCATCGCTTTAAAAAAATTCAAAATATTCCCGAGATGATTGAACATACGAAATTCGATAATATCTGGATATTTATCATGAAATTTCTGATATATCATTTAAGTAAATATATGTCTCGAAAAAAAAAAAGAACGAAAATATCCGAATAACCATGAAACTGGTATATTAGGTAATTCTAATATAATTCAAGCTAGAGCATTTTATATACTTTGACAACTGTTTAATTAAGATTTTTTTGGTTTAGAGAAATTTTCTAAAGAATTTATGATTGTTTAGGTCTCGGTAATTAATTAAAGGGTAAGATTTAAAAATCAGAGGAGCGTGAATAAATCTTATATATAATAGAATAGTGTCACTCACTCACTCGGTAACGCTTTTTAATCCTGATCATGCGCTCTGATTACAACCACGCTATCTACTTTTATCATTTTGAGCATTGTAATTGTTGTTTTTCTCAATCTGTTTGTTTGCGTCCTGTTAAATAATCATCAGAAAGCGGTTCCATCGCCTTTCCATGTCCTTTTGAGGGTCAGTGCCTATCCATGTTGAGGATATTTTATTTGAATATAGTCCAGGTGTCATCGATTTCATTTTTGAATGCTTTACAAATAACGATTGATATTCAAATGTTTGGGGGATATCTCTTAACGGGTAGGTCTATTTATTCTTTAATCTATAATGCAAGGTTTCATTAAATAAATCTAACTTTCTCGAAGTGACGGACGCCGCGGCGTCTGTTAAATGGTCTAGTTAAATATATCCATTAACGAATTTTGCAAAAACCTTCTTCATATTCCGAATTAATCGTCAACCCCTGTCTCTTTATTCATTTAGAGGTATGCAATCTCCTGTTAATATTTTGGATGAGTAAAATCAATTACAACTACTTGGTTTAAAAGGTTGATTATCAAATTAATTTTTATTACATTCAATTTGTCATAATATAATTAAAAGAAAATAAATATGAAGTATGAATCTGACTTACCCCTGCGTGATAGAACCTGTTAACGTGTAAACCGTAAATACTGACCGGCTCTGGGGTCTTCCACTCTCACGCCATTGATGCGGTTCCCTAGTCTGGCCTCCATTCAAATGTTTATCGAAATTCTTTGAAATAAGAATAAGTTCTAAATATAGTAATCACTCCTATGACTCGCTTTCTGATTCCGCAGGCCTCAGCCGATCTTCTAAAATTAGTGGCCACAGCCCTACAGAATCGTAATAATAAATATTGGTTGTGATATAACTTGGCTATATACAGACCTCTAGCAAACGATGTCTTTTTGTTTATATTAAACTAAATCTTGTTTTTTCTTTCTTTACATTTTGTTTTACATGTAGCTGAACATTTATGAAATATATTTGTGCTAGATACATTTATCATTTTAAAAACAAATTAAAAGAACTTTTCAAATGGGTAATGATGATATGTAGTCCTAAAGAAACAAAAATCGACAAATCTACCAATCAACCTAATAAAAATTTATTTATACATTATGGAATTGTACATTATCCATGATAGCTAGAAGACAATGATGTACAAATTAATGTTAACAATATGATAATGCTATTTCTGAATAGCGAGATATATTTCTCACATATTCAGTCCGACAATTTAATTTTTATCATTTGTGTATCTTTTTCTTAACTTTGTCTTTAAAGGTGTGAAACCATGTCCCAGTAAATTACCCTAGACACTACATAGACAGCGAATACGATATTTTAAGCATACGACGGTCTTTTTCAGACTCTAATTCTGGATTTACACCCGTTTACACATACTGGCTGCGGTATTGCACGATACGGACATGCTTAACAGTAACTACATTACCTTAGCCATCTATAACGTGGATACTCATGTGACATTGGTTCGCCAGAAGAAATTAATTGAGTGCTGCTCAGTGCGGCTAGGTCTTGTCTATTCATTATCAAAACCTATATATTAATTAACTAATATTTATTATTTCTGACAAGAATAATGTGTAATAATTATATGTATTGAGTTGATATATAAAATGATAACAACAAGACTGAGATCATTAATATCGGAAATCAAAAAAATTATTTTGACTTGTTCAGATAACACCATTCTGACCAGACACAAGTAATAATTATTTTTCAATTTGATATATAATGTTTTATTTTTTAAACCCTTAATGGGACAAAAAAAATTTGTACCCAAAATATGTAAATACATTTGAATGATTAGGATTATTGTATAATTGTTCATATAGAAATTGAACTTTATAATCTTCATAAATTCTATAGGCAAATGTTTACTTCCTTCTACTATTTTATCGTTCTATAGCACAAAAGACATCACGATCTAGCTAGAAAATATGTTAAATACAGTAAGTCAAACTCTGTATTTTGTCCAAAATTTCGTTTTCATAGAAACTTAATTAAATTATGTAACATTCAAAGCATTGNAATAGAGTTTCAATATTTTTTAATAGTTAATAATCTGTGGCATGCGATCTATTTAGACTTAATTCTGCTGCATAATTATTTTACGTTTTTGATATCTTTCAAAATTTGGGTTACACAAGTCAAAAACTAGTTGTTTCCGCTCGTCGTCAAATTAGATTTATGGGTCGATATAATGTTTTAAGGGTTATATAATATATACAACAGTTACAAGATGGTCAGAAACCATATTTACGGTCCTTACAGGGATCATCTACAATAATTAAGACTGATTGAAAATGTCTGATTTTTTAAAATACTCGAAAACATCATTAATATTGTCTAAAGCTTTAATCCATTGATTATCTGTTTATTTAATGATTTTTGTAATATAACGTGTCCAATATGTCAGATATGTGAAAAAACACAAATTTTTTTGTTATATATATAACCGTGTTGAACAGACACAAATCATCTCTATGATGATATGAATACTACTTGTCAGGAAGAAATACATTGTATGTATTGTACAATTAATCATGGTTTTTAATCAAACCCGTCATTTTTCTGTAAATATTTATATTTATAAATAATCGAGAAATCAGATGGCATATTTTATGTATAGAGTTGAACATTCATATTTCTCAGGTTGAATATGGATTTTGAGCTCGTCAAATTACATCTGTATAGCCAAACCAACTTGATTTCTTTGTTAATTAATTATAATTTAATCGTTTCACAACTAACTGAAATATTTTCACTGAATGAAGGGGACTTCTAAATGTTGATGCCGGTTTCGTTGAAAAAAACCAATGTTGTGTAAATATTTTGCAACGAGAATTAAAATATCAACATTTTTTATGGATGGATGAGTTATGTTTTCAGAAAAATATGTTTGATAATCAAATAATGTTTATTTATCGAGTTTACTTTCAAGGATTTCAGCGATGTTTGATAGATTTGTCAAGTTATTTCCTGATTTCTAATATTTAGTGAGGAGCAAAATCGAAGGAGACCACTCTTTTGAAATATTGGTACTTGAAGAATGGACGCGTTATCATATGCCTATACACAACAGAGGAAGAGTGTGGGTTTGGGTATGTTTCGATTTGATTTAAGATTTCGATCATTATAAACATCCATTTGATTGCTTTGGCCGTTGTATTGGGAATTCGACATCTGTGGTTGTACATCATGAAAAGACGTTACATTAATCGTCTAGCTGAACAGGTGGTAAACCAACAAAACGTCAGCGAAAGGACAGAGTCTGAAAGGAGTGATTGATTAAGCCTATATATTCATGAACAATCCTTTATCGTATTTTTGAAGATTTGTGAAGCTATTTCGCATTTTAAACGGGGATAATCGAATATCATATTGCAATATTATCCTATTCTTCATTATCATGATATTCAGTGAATATAATAACACAATTCTTAATTGAATGACGATACACAATCCTTCTTGCAGAAAAAGCATTCACCAAACACATGAAATTCTGAATATTATGTACATTTAGATGCGTTCCAAATAAATAGACCTTAAATAAAACACTTATATATGCGAATGTTTGACCTTAATTATTTAATTATTTGTAACAATCATTATTATCACTATTTCCTGTCCATTACATCAAAATCAGATATAGCATAGTTTTCCATATCCCGGTATGTTCACATGGATGTTTCAGTGATCACGGGAAAATATCGGCTATCATTTGACGGAACGTAATTAGATTTAATTTTCCTACACCCGTACCCACCATTTGTATCGACAATATTGTATTTTTTGGATTAAAAAATTTTATAGTTCTATCAATTTTTTATGTAATGGTAATTGTGTAAGTTATTAATTTCTAGTCCTGAGGTCGTAATACCCTAATTTAGATGTCTTATAATACACTAAAATGTCTACGATTGTTTCGAGCATTCTATAGATATTTGAGGGATATTAATATCAGAATATTTAAATAAATATGCTAGATAACTTTTAAGATCATAGTAATGGTCATATATATTACGAAAATTCACGATGAAAATAATATACAAAATTATACCTTGATAAATGCCAAAACATTAATGAAATTCGAACCTTCGACATATCATCAAAAGACAAACTATGCCTTTAACTTGATTGTAACATATGATATCGTCGTTAAATGGCTTTAAATATTGTTTTACAAAGGTGGTACAAAAGAGGGCACTGTTGATCATCGAGTGAGGATTTTTGTGGACTGTCAATCAAAGTAACTATGCAATTCAATAAAAATCTTATACATTTTAAAAAAAACAAATTCGTGAAAATGTGCGCGTTTTACAATTCAATCCGTTTTTGATTGGCAGATTATGTGTAGAAAGATCTACATCAACCAATTTGTAGGCATATAGCTCTTTACATTCAATAATTAATACAACCATCCATTTTGATATTATGTGATAAATGCTATTGTGGGTATCATTAATATTCACCCAATGTTATATATGGTATTCGTTAGGCCATTTTCCCAGATTGAATCCACTATTTTTTTTTCGTCGATTTTAATATATAAGAAAATTTGGTTATTTTAACACATGACATGAAGAATAATCGAAAAACTAGATAAGTAGTGGTATTAGTAAATAAAATAAATGAGTGAATTGTTTTTATTTGTTTCCATCCATCGTAGAGTCTTCTGCATATAGGCCAAAATAATAATTATATATTTAATACTCAGGATGTGTAGTTCAGTATTACTTGAGTTGTATTTTCACCAATATTTGAATTTAGACACTCGAACCAAATACTGTAGCAGAAAATATTGTGTATCCTCAAATGAATCTTGAAGCACGTAGGGGCCTTTTAGAATATGATAAAATCTCCTATGATCCCATATCTTCTTCTTTTTATATATATGAGAAAATATACAATGATCGAAAGTAAAATTAATGAAAAACTAATCCAATTTAGTAAATACTGGCCTGAATATCTTATCATATTTTTAAATTACGTTTTTTTTGATTATTATTCTTCTAATCAACTTCCATCGAATGAGTTCTACTGTATTCAACAATCCGAAGTGAAATACTATGCCATTTTAAAACACTGAAAACATTTGTGCGAGATCAAAGACAATATAGCCTTCGAAACATATGACATCATAAGATATTAACTTTTTTACATAACCTAAAGGAAATTGTTTTATATGCTGCAATCGCATATATTGTTTAGGATAATATGGAGCTTTTTTTAAATGTTTAACTTTAATGCATGTTCTCGAAATTACGAAAATAATTACGCAAACTATTTTTACATGTACTTTGAAGGTTTGCGCATTGTGAGTAGATGTTGTTGTTTATATGAATTGAGAACTAAAAATGTTGACACCGTTCCGCTCCTGGGTGAGTGAATATATATATCCTGACTTTGATAAAAGGATCTGAGAAGTTGGGTTTTGATCTATAGACAAGTGGTGATCAATATCGTATGTGAATCAATTCAGTAGTAGAGATATTTTGCATAAACTGTACGAAGCTAGCAAGCGTTAAACGGATTTACCTCAAGTAAATGATTTGAAAATAATAATGATTGTTCTTAAATTATCAAGAATTCAAGGATTAGCAATTTGCAGAAAAATACATCTATAGATTAAAGTTAATAATTGATGATTAAAAGCATGTTAGCGAGTTATGAAATTATCTTTTAGTTTGTTTATTTCCTCATGATCCGTAGGCGTTAATCGCTTCAAATTCATATATTTTTCTTAATATAATTCCATTGAATATCTTATTGTTCTGTAATAAACAAATGTCAGATCTTTGTTTTCACGGGAAAACAATTTACTATTTGTTCAAATAACAACAAAAATTCTTGAAATATTTACAATCAATGACAGAATCATATATGAGTTTTCATACAAAATATCATTTATTTAATTATTCACGCTTACATATTAAAAACATATAAAAAATTAAACAGCGTCTATTAGTTAATAATCGGTTAAAATTATCAATTTCGTCATCAACATCTCTTGTTCATCTTGAGTGTAAAACCAGGGTTTTAAGTAACAACATAGAAATTAGCGAAAATTTGTGCAAATACACTGGGTAATAAAATTCTCAAACAAGAATAATAAGAGTTAAAGACCACTGTACAAGAGGCTTCAATAGATTTTTTGGATTCGCAATGTTTTTTTATCATGTGTCTAAGTTGAAGAAAAGTGCTTTCGGTTTGCATGGTAATAAGTAAAAGAGCAAGTAATGGTCGTGGTTAGACACCGTCTGCACTCGGCACTTTTCGAAAATACTATATCTGTTCGGCAGGATGAAATACCTGTATTTACTTCTCATAAAATGGGAAGTGTTTGATATTTTATATATCCAGGTAAACGAAAAAAGTTCTACATGGCTAGGGGCTGATCAGTTGGTAAGAATCATAAAGTCGTTGGTTTGACCCGATCCGGATCGCATTTAATACTAACACATGATTAATATTAAAAAAGTATAAATAAAAGTTTTACTTTCGTTAATTGACATATTTATCGAGACGAAACATCAAAAAATTATGTACCAATTAATTTTACAGGGTATTGAAATTCTATATTCAAACCATTGAACTTCTATATCGACACTACCGGGTTTTGCGACCAATAACGGCATTTTATTTAATAAATCTGTGAACATAAAAAATAACTCTATCGTCGAAAATGAAAAAGTTTAACGTTCAGCATGCATGTAAAACATGAACAATAGTTACTATTACCTGGATTTTACACCAAAATAAGCGGTTTGCGTCGATGAATAATGAGAGATGTAATATGAAATTTAACAGAAAGTCAAAACATGTAACAAAATACAGTCAAATTAATAGATGTAGTTTTATTTTCAGATAGGCATAACTTTAGTCTTTACAAATGTCTTGTTCTTAAAGGGAGATATTCAAAAGAATTGAAACTATTTTTCATGTTTTACATGCATGCTGAAGATTAAACTTTTTCATTTTCGTCGATACAGTTCTTTTTTACGTTCAAAAATCTATTTAAATAAAAATTCCGCTATTGGTCTCAAAACACAGTAGTGTCGACATAGAAGTTCAATGGTTGGAATAGAGAATTGCAAGGAGGGGAATACAGAATTGCAATACCCTATAAACTAAAAAATATATGTCTAATTCGAGACAAAATATTGACAGACGTCAAAATAAAATGAGTAAACACGCCTTTTATATTTCTTCTAAATACCGAGGCAATGATTTTTAACTGAAGAGACATCATTATTAATATCTGAAGTGACTCAATTATATCAGAATTACCGCCCTTCGAATAAAATACGATAATGATGAATAATTTTTTTTTCATGCCTTAGCCAAAATTTAGATTATAACATCTGAGGTTTGCCTGTTTGAATTTCTAATATATATCATTTATTGTGATATAAAAAATACAATGATTTTGCAAATTTAAAATAAAAAAGTCAGTACCTACCTGTCTAGATCACAGAGTTCTCTTTATTTAATCTAGATGCACACTAAAAGTTGAGATATTTTCTGATTATCTCTATGAATATAATACATGCGCTAATATAAATATCTTAATTTTTCTTTTAACAATTTTGTGTATATATAAATAAAACGAGTTACCTGTCTGGTTTCATAAAATGGCAATTTACCTAATAAAAGATCGACCAGATACAAGTAGACTTAGTGAACTTTTCGGTACAAAAAAAATATAATCAAACAGAAAAGTGACCAAAAAACACGGGATAATTACATATATCTGAAAATATGTAACGAGACAAATGTATTAATTTTATTGAAAAACCCGTTTTTACCGTCGATGTCTGACATTATGAAATTCAGATCGGACATTTGATTTTTATACCATGATTCCATACAGACAAAATATAACAGAATGCCAACCGTGCAAATCATCATTTTTTTTGTCTAACCCAAAATATTTTTTCAATATTTTAGTGAAGGTTATTGTAGGAAGGTTTTGACATCAAAGACTCGTCTCGATAACTGTAAAATTGAAAAAATTTTTTAAATAATGATGTGAATTAAAAATGTATTATCAAAAAAGCGCCATTCTATTTTCTAGGTCTTTGCATGGTGTTGTAGATTGGATTAAGTATGTCCTCATTCCAAGCTAAAAACTCTAAATAGTCCTCGATCATATTTGTACTGTTGTTATATATCTCATGGTGTTTTTTTGTTCATGAACACAGTGTTTCCCATTCATATTCGCAAAAAAATATCTTAACGCGTCGCAATCCGATTGCCGTCTGGTTAATAGTTCATTTTTGACCGAATAATTTGACTACAAAATAACAAAAATAATCAGATCTCGAAGGAAACGAGTCGTTTATGCGTATCAAAAAGGCAAAAAAGCAAGTGAATATTTAAATTTTTGTTGAAGTGGTTAGAAGTATGATTAACTCTGTAATAATAAAATTTAACAAATGTGGAAGAATATATTCAAACAAAAGGGTTTACATTAAACCCTAGAAACTTAACGAAGACCAAAAGGAAATGATATAGTCGTTGAAAGATGAAAAAGAGGTCATTCCTCTTAAAAAAATTCTCTCAAAAGTCCAGGAAGACATTGATCTTTCTGTTGGGAAGATTACAAAAGACAGGACTCTTCCAAGATTTCATTATTCATGGAAACGCGTGTCATTTATTCCAGAAAGACGAAATAACGAGAACACTCGCATAATCAGAGAAAGATACGCAACCAGATATTCAGAGTTTTTGCAATCGTTTAGAGAACATCAGTTAATGTTTATCGACGAATGTGCAGTTAATATATCAATGTAAACCTCGCGTGGTAGGTCACAAATAGGATCACTAGCAATTCATGCCGTCCAAATCTGCGAAGTTTGTATATATCAATTGGTGCTGTCATGAATTTCAATGGGATGCTCTTACACAATTGGCATTATCTGGCATTTAATATGGACCTATTTGGTAATTACATCGATGAGTTGTAGGAAAAGATCCACTTTGAACATAGAGCAAGCTACAATAGTTATGAACAGTGTATCTTTCGACCATTATGAAGAGATCTCCTAGCAAGTAAGTGAGGCAGGGCACACAATACGCTTTTTACCACCTTTTTCGCTATCATGAATCCGATTGATAATGTTTTTGAAGTGGAAGGGAGAAATACGAAATATGAGGTCTGAAAACTCAGTTGAGTTGTATCAAAACATTACCGCTGTATCTAGTTTATTTATAAGCAGCGATTGTTCTGGCTATTATAGCCATTTTTTCAGATACATAAATCGTTTTCTCCGATAATAAATTATTGAAGACTGAAGATAGATGTTTTACCAAATTTTTGAATTATATCATTTTTAAATACAAAAAATATTAAATTTGTATCTTGGAGAAACTGAGTTGGAAACCCTGTATAATCATGACATGAAAAGTATCTTTAACTGCCTACCACAGATAACCATGAGTTATGTTGTGATGCTTCATAGCTCTGGCGATTCTCATTTCCATCAAAAATTTAGCTTTTATGGCAGCAATGTATTAATAATGTAAGTGTCACAAACGCCGATTTTTGCCATTTTTACTCGATTAAATTTCAATTTTAAATACTCCGTGTCTTTTACTTGAAAGTGTCGATGCTCGTTATAATGACTTTTATATTAATTTTGTTCAAATTTTCAGTTGATAGAAAATTGCAACAAATAGTATATTAAAAATTTTTATAACCAGATTTATCTATTGATGTTAAGGCAGACATTAAAATAATTATCACCATATTTTCTTTAACTCATAATCATTAGTCAGATATTGTTTTATGTGTTTAATTCCTGTTAAATTTACGTATAACTCATAATTCTAGAAAGAAGTGGAAATTTATCTCATTTAACCATAACAGTTCCATTTATAAATATTAATTTCAATAACGTGAAACTATAAAACGATGGCATCTTAATAACTTGAAATGGCAGGTTTTTTCAATTAAGTTTCTAACTGCAAAATCACAATAATACAACTAAAATTTTTAGAAATTTTTTGATAATATATTGGCGTAAAATAGTGCAGCGTGAAACACTATGATAGTAACCAGTTGTCACATTTAAAATTACGATACTACAAGCATCACAATGTTTGAAATCATACAATTTCGTTAATACCATTTTATCCCTAACATAAACAGAAAATATAATTGTAATAAACAACAGGAAACATTGTTTAAATGCTAATTTTTATACTTTTGAATACACAATAAACTCAAATTTGAAATTTTATTAACACCACCCAATACATGTAATTCGATTTCCCGGTTAAAAGCCCTTGATCTATACAATACCCAAACGATGAAACTAAATCACTAACGAGTTTAAGAGAGATGTATCGAATTGTCAACAAATTTTTGCGAGTAGAAAATGTATGTTAAGATTAGAATTGAATTGTAGCAACATATTAGTACCTTTAACCATTTTTACTGTATTGGAGGGACATAAATACTCATCTACAAAATATAAGAGAGTAAATCCATGCTAGATCTTGGATCAAGATTGGGACATGACATGCATACACCTAAATTTTAGGTCAAAAACATGATTACAGGGGTTTTTATTTACTATCGAGCATCCATAGCGTTCATCAGTGCGCACCCAAACATTCATTATTGCGCACCTGAAAACGACATGTGTGATTTACAGCCAAATGATTCTATCTATTATTTATGAATTTATAATTTTATTTGATAAGAAAATGAGTAATAAGGTCATATTCCTCAAAATGCAAAAACACAGAATGTAAAGAACATTTATAAACATTTCCATTGTTTACACTCACCAATAAATTTTCTTATGATTTGAGAGCCTTACTAATAAGCGCTCATTATAAAGTTTCAATTTATGTATGACTTTTATGGGAAAACCGATTCTGCAATGCGTGTAAGAAAAAGTCCTTTCGAACATTGATTATGACGGTCAAGAAAATTTCCTGTTCAAAACCTGTCTGAAAAATTTTTCTAAAATACTTTCTGCGTTTTTGCATTAAGGGGCGGGGACATTATTTACTC
>JWZT01002544.1:24413-37699 GCA_000827895.1 Thelohanellus kitauei
GGATGAGATGTTGCATCACAGCCTATTTTTTCAATGGAAAAATGGAATGTGCAGGATGCCGTATTTAATAACGCCAGAAGAACCAATAATTAAGTAGAGGAGTGACACGATGCTTTTGCACGATTTGTTGGTTCAACCCACCCACATGCATTCACTTTGTTTTAATTAAAAGAATACCAGTGTCTGAAAAGAGCTTATACAACGCAAATATTTTCAGATCAATTAAAAACCAACCAATAAAGAAAAGATAGATACCTTAAATTGAGGATACGAAATCTAGAAGCTTAATACGATCGCTCAAACAAAATGGACTTTATGAAGAGAATACCTCATAATTTAAACTTTAAAAAAATTCACATTCTTGTAACAGCTTCTCTTCCATCTAAAATCAAGTTTTTCTTTTGCATATGGCTATAAAACTCTATTTATATTGATATATGGCACTTTTGTTGAAAATATTGAGTAATAAATTGTAATATATTGTTGTAATTAACATGTTAAGTGTTCGTCAATTTTCGGGCATCCTGAGTGTCGGAAATGATCGGAAGGTCAAATTTGAACGGTCCAATTGCGTGATACGGAAGTAATTGGCCTATGGATTGGCAGAATTAACGATATTGGTTGACAAACCTATTTCTATGAGAAATATAATAATGGGTGTATTAACATCCTGAGTATTGCCGAAATTATTGAATATACGAATTTCGAAATTATCAGGGTATTTCTTATAAAGTTTTTGATATATAGAGGAGTTAATTTATATGTTTAGACAAACACGACACGAAAATATCCGAATGAACACGAAACGCATATATTAGGTAATTCACATATAATTCAAGCTAGAGCATTTAATATATATTAACAACTGTTCATTTAATTAAATTTTTGTGTATATATGTTTTCAATGGAACTAATGATTGTGTTTCTCTCTCAGTAATTAGCTGAATAGTATGAACAAATATCATAGTGCATGAATAACTTTTTCATATGCGATTCACTCGAGTAAGTTTTATATTATATTTTAATGTTCCGACCATTCGGATCATGTCGGTTTTTTCAGGATATAATTGTTATGCAAAATTTTACACCTAAATATTTAAAATGGATTGATATTATATTCGTTTTATACAACAGATTGTATTCTGGTGGAGTAAATAATCAAATAATTTATCTATTTGATGTGGAAAATGACAATCAATCGCTTAGGTAATTGTCAACTTAATGAAAGAGCGCAGGATCCAAATACACCAGATTTAATCATTGACCTCTTTAAAGGCTAATTATAAAGATAGGTGTCATAAATTATGCACTAAGAAAAGAGTCCATTCTATTTTTGATGAAATTCAATATAATGAACATCACACTGCCTTCACGATCAGTTTTATGATCCTTTACTTCTACTGTTATGTGGATTAATATGATAAAATCCTTGTGATTGCTTGCGAAAAATTGCGAGTCAGATTAAACGATAGCTTATTGATAGTCATTTAGGGGCAGCTAAGGGTTGTCATTCACCAAAAATACATATAAAATCCCTAATTAGGCATTTGACACGTTGTTTACCTAATATATTTACACCATAGATACTAACTACATTTAAAGCGCATACTCTGTATTCGGTAATGGCAACCACCATTAACCGTACGCTGCTATCCATTATTATACTCACGGTCGTTTTCAGATGCACAGAAAGCCAACAAGACACTGATTCGGGAGCAGTACACCTCACATGTAGTTTTGATCAAAAAATGTAGCTGAAATAGTCAAAACAATGATCAGATGTCTCTCGGAAAAGCAAATCAGAGTTTGTGAGATCAAACCAGATATAAGCGAAGTCAAGGCGTGTGCGGACGCGTCGATGGAAGGCACTGATAAAGTATTTGAATTTTAAGTAGATCTCGCAAGATGTTCTGGACCAGATTTTCAATAAACTATTCCAAATGAGAGGTAATGTTTGTTTCTAAGAGTTCAAACCCCTATTTTTCAAATATATTTGATAAATCAAATGACTCAGACTCTAATGGATGGATCTACTTTGCTTGAATTGTCCACTAAACATGAGGAAAATGTTATTATGGATGCTATAAGCTACAGTAAACTAACCATCAATGATTTCTTTGAAGTTTACTGTAGCTTTAATGAAATCGTGAATATGGCTTACATTACGTTGCAATGGGCTGAATGTATTCATTTTACTTAATCAAGACAGTTATAGAGGTTTGAAACCATTGGTCAAAAAATACCCAAAAACAGATTTGGACATCAGTGAAGTCAAAGTCAAAGCTCAACGAGCAAAAACCAAACTCTTAACGGACATCCTTGAGACATATGATTCTGTCAAGTTCGTATACAAGCCGTCATTACGTCATTTCATTGCTAAAGTTTATTTGGAGTTTTACGATGAAAATTGCAAAATACGAGGCGGCATACGGAATGAAATCGAGAAAATCTTAGAAGATACACAGACATTTAAAAACGATCAAGAAACCAACAAAAAAGGTATCGTATTTTACTTAATATGTCTAAACACATACAATCATTTTCCTGAAGAGTTTAATTAAAAATAATATTTTTAACTCCTCATCTCGAAAAAAGCGTATTTTTGGTTTGAATAAATGTAATTGTGTTAATGCGCCGTAGTTATTATGGATCAAGTGGAATAAATATTACATCGATTGTACGTGCGCATCACTTTTAATTGTGGCATTATAATTCAAACGTTTATATACTGATTTTATATTTAGACATTAGATATTTGGAGAACCGTGAGAAGTTTATCACTTTTCTGCATCATGGAAAACTTTTCCTGTTTAGTTCCCCGATGTTTGACAAATATGCAATTCTTGATAAATAACGTACATACATATATTGATTTAATAAATAAAAATGGGACTTCAATGTAAAAATTGTACACATAGCGATCAAATGGTCAAAACATTAGCGCAGCGGTTTATTGTATCATTAATATAACCATAATAATCACGACCCATTCGATGTTGATGGCTATATGATTTTGCTTACATTGGTCAACATTTTATCGAGTTATTATGGATGGTGTTTCTTATATGCGGTCATATTTTAAAAAATAAATATATTTTCTTTAGAAATGCTCTTTCAGCCGCCAACTAGCAATATATAATTATTAACGGCTCTCTCATAGCTATATTATATTTTGATTAGATTAGTTAAGCTGATTTCTATGTTTCCGTCAATTTGTTCAATCTGGCTTTGAGAATGGCCCCAATTACCGCTCTCTATAATAAAAAAATTACTGGTATGGTGTATTAAAATGGTCATCAAAGCATGCTTATATACTCACGTTTCTGTTTTGCGGAAATTAGAGTGACATTTTTCACTCAATACTAAGTACAATAAACATTTTTCAGGTAAAATATGACTGCGTGCGAAAGGGTTTTGTGTGTATCGTTCTCAACATTTTACCAGTTAGAAAAAGTTTAAAAAATAAAATTAGGGTATAAGAGAGCATCATAAATATTATAAAACGCACACATGTTTTTTATTACTTTCGTTGATTTTCTTTGTTTTTAAATTACAGCAATACCTACAAATAGCCTTGTTAAAAAGTTTTTTTTAATACTCACGAATCTCTTAAATCATTTAATGGTTAAAATCGCACTTATCATCATTTGTATCTACACTATAGCATAAGATAATCTTGTAAGTCGTAACAATTAACATAAAATAGAGTTTCGATGTTGCATAAAATTTAGCAATCTGTGCCATGCGATCTATTAAGATTTCAGGTTGCTGCATCATTTTTTACTTTTTTGAATTTCTTTCAAAAATTGGTTTTAGAAGTCAATAACCAATTGTTTCCGCTCGTCTCGAATTAGATTTATGGATCGATATTATGCTTTAAGGGGCATATAATACATATAACAGTTACAAGGTGGTTTGAAACCACAGTTACGGTCCTTACAGGTGTTGTCTGATTTTTTAAAATATAAGAATATATCATTAATATTTTCTTTTGTTTTAAACCATTGAATATCATTTTTTTTAATGATTTTTGTAAAATACCGTGTTCAATATGTCATGTAAGTGAAAAAAAAACAATTTTATTTTTATATATAACAGTGTTGAGCAGATATAAATCATATCTATGATTATATGAATACTACTTTTCAGGGAGAAACATGTTCTCTTTCATGTACAAAATATCATGGTTTTAATCAAACACGTTATTTGTTCTTTTAATATATATATTTATTAAATCATGAAACCAGATGAAATTGATTTATGTATAGAGTGTAACATTATTATTTTCAATGTTGAATATGGATTTTTAGTTCCTCAAATTACATCTGTATCGTCAAACCAACTTCAATTTTTTGTTAAAAAAGTGTATTTCAATCGTTTGAAAACTAACTGAAATATTCTCATTGAATGAAGGTGACTTCTAAATGTTGTTGCCGTGTTCGTAAAAATCGAATGAGGTTGTGTAAATATTTTGTACGACGATAATTATTAAATCTAATATATATATATGAGGGAGTAAAGATGTCAGAAAAATGTACTTTATAATGATATATGTTTATTTGTTGAGATTAATTTCACGGGTTTCATCAGTTTTTGATAGATTTTCAAGATATTTTCTAATTTGTAATATTTAGTGAGGAGCAAAATAGAAGGAGATCACTCTTTTGAAATATTGGTACTTGAAGAATGGACGCGTTATCATATGCCTATACACAACAGAACAAGGATGTGGGTTTTGGTATGTTCCGATTTTATTTAAGATTTCGACGATTATAAACATCCATTTGATTGCTTTCGCAGTTTTATATGGAACTCGAAATTTGTGGTTTTACATCAAAAGGAGACGTTACATTCATCGTCCATCTGAACAAGTGATATACCACCAAAACGTCGTCGAACGGAGACCACCTGAAAGGAGTGATTGATGAAGCCTATATATTTCATTAATAAGGCTTTATCGTATTTTTGAAGCTTTTTTTTAGCTATTTCGTCTCTTTAACATGGGAATATGTGTATATCATACTGAAATTAAATCTCATCGTTCATACAATGATATTCAGTCAATATAATAAACATATTCTTGATTGAATGGCGATACACAATACTTCTTCCCAAAAATAGCATTCACCAAACACATTAAATTCAGAATTTTATTTACATTTAGATCGAATGAAAAATGGTTAAACCTTAATTCCAACACTTATAAAGGAACCTTTGACCTCAACGATTAAAATATTTGTAAGAAAAATAATTATCACTCATTTGCCTGTCCATTACATCCAAAACAGATTAAAACATAGTTTTCCATATCCCGGTTTGTTCACCTGGATGTTTCAGTAATCACAGAAAAATCAGCCATCATTTGAAGGAACATAATTAGATTAGATTTTCAGATCCCCCCTCATCATATGTATCGAGAAATATTTTATTTTTTCGATTTAGTACTTTTTGTTGTTCTCATATTTTTTAGGTAATAAAAAATGTGTACATTATTATTTTCTACAGCCGAACTCGTGATATCAACAGTTCGACATAATGTAAGATGCAAATAATCTCTACGATTTAGTTTCGAGCATGTTAAAAATATTTTATGAAGATTAATATCATAATTTTAAACAAAATATGCCAGATAGCTCGTGAAATCATATCAAATGATCACGAGTAGTACGAAAATGGTGGATATAAAATAATATTTAAAAATTCTGTACCTTCATAAATGAAAAAATATAAATAAACTCAGAAAAATCGACAGATACTCATAACTTAGATTATACCCTCAATTTGAAAAGAAAATTATATCATCGTTAAACTGCAATACATTTTATATCAAAGGAGGTGGTAGGAAAGACAGCGTGGTTGATATTAGAGTGAATAAATCTGTTTACTGTCAATTATAGGTAAATTTGCATCTGTAAATAATCCATTTAATTTGATAAAAAGAAATACTTGATAATGTCCGCTTCTTATAAAAAGATCCTGTTTTGATCAACAGAATCTTTGTAGAACGATCGAGATTTCCATTTTGAGAATTGATAGCTATTTACATTCAAAAATTAGTATACACATCTATTTTGATATCCTGTGATACATATCTGACTGGTGGTATCTTTTATTTTCAGCACGTGTTAAATTACGTTTTGGTTTTATAATTTTACAGATTAAATCCTTGATTGTTTGAATTCTTCAGTTTTAAATATATTGGAAAATTCGGTAAGTTTTAATACATGACATGAAGAATATTCGAAAAAGTAGATAAGTCATGGCTTTAGTAAAGGGAATAAATGAGTGGTGTTTATATTTGTTTCCATGCATCGTAGTGTCTATATTCTACATATATCCCGTAAAAATTATCATATATTTTATACTCACGGGATGTGTACGTCCGAAGTACTTGCTTTTTTTCATCGATACTCAAATTTAGACATTACGACAAAATACTGAAGAGGAACATGTTGTGTATACCACAAACAAATCTCGAAGCCCGTGGAGGCATTTTGAATATCATCAAATATTATATGACCCCATATCTATCTTTTTGTATATAGGAGAATATATACAATAATTAAGATTTATGAAGGAAATATCCAATCCATAGTAAATACAGGCCTGAATATCTTATCATATTTTTAAATTGATTTATATTCTTCTAATCTGTTCCATCCAATGAGTTCCACTGCATTCAAACATCCGAAGTGGAAGACGATGTCATATTAAAATACTCAAAACCATTGTGCGAGGTCTCAGACAAATTAGCCTTCGAAACTTATAGCAGCATAAGTTATTAACTTTTTGTTTCAATAACATAAGGTAAATCGTTTTATATATGCTGCGTTCACAGATATTGTTTAAGAATATTCTGTCCTATTCATAAATGTTAAACCGTTATACACGTTATTCTCAGAATTATAAATGACATTACTGCAAAGGATTTTTGAATGTATTTTCGAGGCTTGCGCACCGTGAGTAGATTTTTGATATTTTTGAATTGAGATCTAAAAATGCTGATACAGCACAGCTCCTAGATTAGTGATATAAAAATCATGACGTTGATAAAAGGATCTGCAGAGTTAGGGTTTCCTCTACAGACAAGTGAAGATCAATATCGTATGTTAATAAATTTAGTCGTAGATAAATTTTTCAATAATTTTTCTTAGCTAGCAAGCGTTAACACCTAATAACCTCAAGTAAATGATTTGATAATGTTGATTATTTTTCTAATTTTTATCATGAATTCTAGGATTAGCAATTTTATAATATGCCTGTAAAGATATATGTTAATAATTGATTTTTAATAGCCTGTTAGTGAGTTGTTTAAGTATCTTTTTGATTCTTTATTTCCGTATAATTTGTAGGATTCATTCGTCAACAATTCACATTGTTTTCTTAATATAATGGCAATGAATATCTTGTTGTTACGTAATAAACAGATGTCAGATCTTGGTTTTCAAGAGAAAAGATTAAACTATTTGTAAAATTAACAACAAAATTTTCTTGAAATCTTTAACATCAATGAGTAAATCCTCAATGTGTTTTCATACAAAATATCATTTATTTAATCATTCACGGATAGAATTGACATATAAATTTAAAAAAAAAACAAGCGTCTATCAGTTAATGATAGGTCAAAATTCTCTTCTGTGTCAATAACATCTACTCTTTATGCTGAGTTTAAGATCAGTTTATTTTTATTAAAAACATGAAAATTTAGCGCAAATTTGTGCAAATAAACAGTCTAGTAAATAATTCCAACAAGAATAAGGCGAGGATAAAGCCTGCCCGAAACCAGATGATATAGTTTTTGGATACATAGTCTCCGTATTCTTTTTATCTAAGTTAGAGAAAACGGTCGTAGCTTTTTGGGTGTTTATAAGTTAGTACATATCGATGGGTTGATGGTTTAACAACGTCTGCTCTCGTCACATATACTAATATATAACCTATTGGGCAGGATGAACTACATGTATTTACATCTCATAAAAAGCTAAGTGTTGGACATATTTTATATCTAGAGGAACTAAAAAGCAACAAATGTCTCGATGGTGATCAGTTGATAAGCATCGAAAAGTCGTCTGTTAGACACCATCGGAATCGAATTTTACACTAACACCCATGATTAATATTAAACCAGTATAAAAAAAATTTTACATTCGTAATGGAAATCTTTATTGCGTCGAACCATTAAAATATTATTATTTGTCAATTTTTTTAAATAGGAAATGTATTTCGCATTCTAGAAAAAATATTGACAGATATGAATATAAAAGGATTAAACACGCCTTTTATATCTTCTAAACACCTAGGGCCGGATTTTTAATGAAATGACACATCGTTACTAATATCTGATGTGACACAATTTTTACAGAATTACATCACTTCGAATAATACATGATAATGACGATTAATTTTTTATTCATGCCTTAACCAAAAATTGGATGATAATAGAGTAACTTTGCCTATATAAGTTATTAATATATATCATTTCTTGTGATGTAAAAAATACAATGGTTTTGCAAATTTAATATTAAAAATTATTACCTTCCTGTCTAGATCGCAGAGTTATTTATAATTAATCTAGATGATCACTACAAGTTTAGAGAATTTTTTTCACAATCTCTATGAAAATATTACTTGCGCTGATATAAATATCTGAATTTGTACTTTTAAAAGTTTGATGTATGTATAAATAATACGAGTTACCCGTTCGGTTTGATAAAATGGCAATTATACTTTCAAATAATCGAATTGATTAAGGAAAAATCACTGGCTTTATCGTTACTAAAAATTATTTATTAAATATAAAATTGCAAAAACAACACGCAATTATTACATTTATCTGAAAAAAAATAGTAACGAGACCAATGTATTAATTTTTTTAAAAACCCTTTTTATTAGGGTCGATGTCGGACATTATGAAATTCATATAAGCCATTTGATTTTTATACTATGATTCCATGAAGGACAAAATAAAACTCAATGCCAACTGTGCAAATCATCATTTATTTCGCTCTAACCAAAGTTTTTTTTGAAATATTGGTGAAAGTTCTCGTGTGAAAGTTTCAACATCACAGACGCGTCTCGATGACTGTACAATTTATTTAAAATAATTTAGTGAACTAACAATTTATTCTATAAAAAGCGCCATTCTATTTTCTAGGTCTTTGTATGGTGTTATTGATTGGATTCAGTATTTCGTCATTTCAAGGTAGAAACTTTAAATAGTCCTCGATCATATTTGTACTGTTGTTATATAACTCATGGTTTTTTTATTCATGAATACAGGTTTTCCCCATTCATTTTCGCAAAAAGTATCTTAACGCGTCACAATCCGATTGCCATCTAGTTACCAGTTCATTTTTGCCAGAAAAATTTTACTACAAAATAACAACAACTATTAGAGCTCGACAGGAAACGAATCATTTATGTATATCAAAAAGCCCAAAATCAAGTGAAATTTCAATTGTTTTTGAAGTTACTATAAGTACGACCAACTCCGGAATATAAAATTTTAACGAAAGTATAGTAAATAGATTCCAACAAAATTGGTTATTTTATACCTTAGAAACTTTAAAAAGACATAAAAACGAAATGATAAGTCGTGGCTAGATCATAATGAGGGCATTCTCTTAAAACAATTGTCTCAAAAGTCTATGGAGGGATCGATATTTAGGTTGGGAAGAGTACAATAGACAGGATTCTTTAAAGGTTTCATTATTCGTGGAAACACGTGTCCACAATTTCAGAAACACGAAACAACGAGATCACTCTAAATATCAGAGAAAGATGCGCAACCAGATATTCAGAGCTATTACAATCGCTTAGAGAACATCAATTTATATTTATCGACGAATATGGGGTAAATATTTCAATGAGAACCTCTAGTGGTTGGTCATTAACAGGATCCCCAGTAAATCATTTCGTCTTAAATCTGCGAATTAGGAATATATCAATTCGTACTTCCATTAATGTCAATAAGATGCTGTTACACAAGTGGCATGATCTGCCATTTAACAGGGACCTATTCGGTAATTATATCGATCAGTTGTTGGAAAAGATTCCACTTTGTACCTAGAATAGGCTACAATAGTCATGGATAATGTATCGTTCCACGATTGCGAAGAGATCTCCCGACAAATTAGCGCAGCTTGGCACACAATACGCTATTTACTAACGTTTTTCCACATTCATCAATCCCATCGAGAAGGTTTTCGAAGTGGAAGGGCGAAATATGAAATATGAGATCTGAAAACTCAGAGGAGTTGTATCAAAACATTACCGCCGCACATAGTTTAATTACAAGCCACGATTGTTCTGGCTATTATAGCCATATTTTCAGATACATACATCGTTGTCTCCGAAAATAAATTATTGAAGACTGAAGATCGATGTTTGACTAAATTTATGAAATATATTATTTTTAAAAAGCAAAAAAGTTAAAATTTATATTTTGGCAAAAATGAATGGGAAACCCTGTAAAATTATGATAAGAACAGTATCATTAACTTGCCACCACAGTTAATCATGAGCTATATTGTTGTTTTTCATAGCTCTGACGATGCTGATTTCCATCAAATAATGAGCTTTAAAGACAGCTAAGGTTTAATATAGTAAGTGTCACAATCGCCAATTTTTACCAGTTTTAATCCATTAAATTTAAATCTAAAATACTCCGTGTCTTACTAGAAAGTGTCGATGCTCGTTAGAGTGATTTTTAAGTTAATTTTGTTTATAGATCAGTTGATAGAAATTGGCAAAAAATATTATATTTGTAAATTTGATCACACGATTTATCTATTGATGTTAAGGCATACCTTATAAATAATTCTCACCATATTTTCTTTACTGCATGATCATTTGTCAAAGATTGTTTTGTGTGTTATTCCTGTTAAATTTACGCATAGCTAATAATTCTATAAAGAACTGGAAATTAATCTCACTGAACCATGACAGTTCCATTTATAAATATTAATTTCAATAAAGTGAAACTATAAAACGATGGCATCTTAAAAACTTGAAACGGCAGGTCTTTTCAATTAAGTAAATAACGGCGAAATCACAATAATACAAGTACTTTTTTTTATAAATTTTTTGATCCTAAAATGGCGTAAAATTGTGCAGCATCTAACACTTTGATAGTAATGAGTTGTCACAGTTCAAACTATTGATACCTCAAGCATCATAAAGTTTGAAAACATTTTATATCGTTACATCCATATTTTTTCGTTCTTACAACAATCAGGGAAAATAATAATAACCAACAGAAAACATTGGTTAAATACTAATTTTTAAACTTTGGAATACACAATTTAATCAAATTTTTAATTGTTTAATCGACACCCAATAAATGTAATTCGATTTCCAGGTTAAAAGCTCTTGATCTATACCAGACCCTTACGATGAATATAAATCAATTACGAATCTAAGAGAGGTGTATCAATAGTTTAGAAATTTTTACGAATATAAAATTTTAATTAAAGTGTAAACTACGCTCAAACAATATATTAGGACTTATATACGTTTGCTTGCTCTTTAAAAGACATAAATACTCATCCACAAAACACAAGGGAGTAAATCCATACTGGATCTAGGATCATGAATGTGAAATGACAAACATATACTTAAAATTGTAGTCAAAAACATAGTTAATACCATGAAAGATTGTCCCTTATTGGGGGGATTGAATCTCTCTAATGCGGATATCACAAATTTTTTGAGAGCGGGAAACCGAAGTTTGAAATATAAAAGAGTATGAATGCAAACGAGTAAATAGATCAAATAGTAATTTAATCATATTTCAAATAGTTCAGGGCCCTGGTATAACGGTTGATGATTTCTCTGTAAATTCCACAACGACGTCTTTAAATTTTAACGTAATGCATTTAAATGATTGAGCCCTTTCTTTTCGATTGATTATTAGAGAGACCAACCCGATAAATAGTCTTTCTTAGTATAAACGGCTAGCTTTTGCTTTACTACACAATTTTTAAGCGCCTACTAAGATTTTGCGAATGTTGAAACTCTCAATTTTATCGTTACAAAACAATCTTATTCAGGAGCTTTGATTTTGCGAAAAATAATTTAATTCTTCGATATGGAATTTAATATTTGATTGAAGCTATTGACCAAAGGACTAGCAAAATTAAAGATATCGGTTGAAAAAGATATTCCCATGAGAAAAATAAAAATGGGTGTAATATAATTCCGAGTATTCGTAGAGATTATTGAATATAGGAATTTCGATATTATCAGGTTTGTTGTAATGAATTTTTTGATATATCCAGGAGTAAATTTGTGTTTAGAGAATCCAGACTCGAAATTGTCCGAATTAACACGAAACCGATATATTAGATAAATTCACATAAAATTTTTGGCTTTAACATTTAATATATTTGAAAACTTGATATAAAATTTATTTTTGGATTAGACAAGTTTTCAAAAGAACTAATTATTATATCTCACTTTCGACAATTAGTTAAATAGTATGATTCAAATATCATAGTGCGTGAATGAATTTTTCATATGCAATTCACTCGAGTAAGTTCTTTATTATTGTTTAACGATCTAACGATTCGGAGGATGTCGCATTTTCCGAATATATTTGTTATGCAAAATATTACACCCAAATAATTAAAATGGATTAATATTTTGGTCTTTTTTAATAATAGATTGTTGCTGGTTGAGTAAATTATCAAATAATTTATCTCCTTTGTGTTCAACATGACAACCAATCGCTTAGGTAATAGTCAACAAAGGCATGAGCGCATGATCCACATAAACAAGATTTAATCTATTAACTAACTATTGGCTAATTACTAAGATAGGTGTAATCAATTCGGCTCTAAGAGATCAGTCCGTTTGTCTTTTGATGAAATTCAATTTAATTAACATCACACTGGCTTCATGATCAGCTTTATCATCCTTTACTTTTACTGTTATAGGGATGAATCTGTTAAAATCCCTGTGATTACTTGCGAAAAATGACGAATCGGATAAAATGATAGCTAATTGATAGTCATTTGAGGGCAGCTAAGGGTTGTCATTCACCAAAAATACTTATAAAATCCCTAATTATGCATTTGAGACGTTGTTTACCTCATATATTTACTCCATAAATACTAACTACATTTAAGGCGCATACTCTGTATTCAGTAATGGCAATCATTAACCGTACTCTGCTATCCGTTATTATACTTTTCATCCGTTACAGAAGCTCAAAAAGCCAACCAGACACGGCTTCTGGAGAAGTACAGCTCAAAGGTATATTTGACAAATAATGTAGCTGAAATAGC
>JWZT01002546.1:0-13410 GCA_000827895.1 Thelohanellus kitauei
AAAAACTTTTTCGCGACCTCTTGATCATATTACTTGTCAGGTCGAATTCGAACCATCAGCCCCTATTTTTCTAAATAAAAATATTTGATTTGTTTATTGTTCAAATTTTGAAGTATTGAATGAGACTGGAATAAGAACGAAGAGCAAATTATTTGGCGTGTTAGCTCTCTAATAATTATAAAAAAATTGCATTGATTCAACATGAAATTGTCCATTCGTCAAATAACCCTCAAACTCTTAGGTATTTGTAATTGTTAGTATTCGATTCCATCATTCAAGAGAAACCCTTCATGTAATAGAATCAAGGGGGAACGACTAGTATTGTAGTACCCTATTTTCTAAGGATGAATGAAATAGAGCTGTTTTTTCGAATATAAACACGATTATAAAGCCTAATTTGGCTATTCGTGAGCCAACTTTTGCAGTCATCTATTGCCACAGCATCCAGGCAAATATCATGAATAGGTTACAATAGAAGGATCAGAGAATCAACACACTTTGGTTCTCAAGCGTTACAAAGAGAACATTTTTATTTTATTAAAATAGTGTTTAAAACTTCATACCTCTTGCGAATTTATTTATATAATACAAAAATCGGCCTTATGAATGACCCCATAGGTACATTTGGTCGTGAAATGGTGTAAGATGCCAACTCTTCGCAAAAACTTTCGCCATAACAGAAGGACAAATAATCCAAACAGAATTCACTGGATGGATCCGAGAATCAACACGCTTTCGTTCCAAAGATTTATCGAGAGTACATTTTTAATTTATGTTAAAACAATTTTCGAAGCCTAATTCCTCTTTTGTGAGTTCATTTTTCCAATTCAAAATAATCGGCCTTATGAATGAGCTCATAGGTACATTTTCTCGGGAAATGGTGTTATTACGTTCTTCATGAACAAATCGATTACTATTGTTTTGGTGATTCATATCGAGATCAGCGTGAGTGTAAGCTGAAATTTAATTCAAAAGTTGTATTATGTTTGAATTTATTCGAAGAATTAACTCAAACCGTATATTTTTTCAGTATTTTTACTGTTTGTTCACAAAATTGGAGAAATAATTAATTTGAATTCATTCATCATATATTTATAAAGTTAATTACATGCTAATTTTACAGTTGGAATTCTTCGCAACTAACAAATATCTAAATTCAAATAGTTTTCAATTAACTTCAAATTTGTACATTGTTCATAGCAACCAGTATATGAAAAGGTTATTGGTAACATTTTAATATCTGAAAATATTAATCCTCAAAAAATGTAATAAATCCCTATTTACAGGGTTTCCATCCATTATCGCTCATATTCCATTCCATTTTACGCAAATCCCTTGTTTAATTTCTCATCGACAAAATTCCATGTTTGGATATTTGATGAATAAATGAAACGAGGATAAGTTTTAAAATGTAAATTAATTGTCTATTCTTTATTTAGGCAGGGGGTTGTCTTGATATTCGAGATTTTAATAAATCCCACATAACTAGGATCTTTAAATGATGTATTTAACGACTTTATTGTTTGATTAAGTTCATCGCCATTTTTCTTCTCATTCCCACAACGCGCCGAAAATTTATTTTTTCGATAAAACCGATCTCTTATACGATGAAATGAGACAGATTTTGATGTTTGAATTGACTTATGATGATAATTTTGATTAGTTTAACAGTCGCTTATTTTCATTTCTAAAACTACTCTTGTAGTTGGGTGATGACCCCATAATTTATACCTTAAAATCAGAGTTCTCGTTTCAATCATAATAACATATCATTACATTGAATTTTATTGGCAATGTATTAAATAGGGTATTTGAGCGAAATGAAATGGAATTTTGGCGATGATGAATAGAAATCCCTATATATCTATGATTAAAACTATCGAATACTTATATTTTTATGGTTTTTTGAATAATTTCCAATGTATTTAACAATAAAAGTTTCAAGTTTCTGATGGTTTTATAAACAAACAAATTTCATTCAAAAAAATACAGCGTGACTTATAGATAATCCCGTAGTTTAGATTATATATTCTGTAAATTAACACCTTGGGTTCGAAAATGAGCAGATATAGATTGGGTTTTTCCTTCACTATTGCGCATCTTCAAATATTTATGGATATTTTTTAAGATATTGTTTTACTTCTGGGTGATACGTGAGGTATATTTTGGCACTATTTGTTGAGTACTACGACGATTATTATTGCACGATACAAATCAGGAGAGAGCAAATATACTCCAAATACACCAGAATATGGTTAAAGTATAACCATAAATAGTTGAAGATGAGCAATATTGAAGGAAAAACCAGGTATGTTATGTGTGATTAAAAATCACCTAAGCGAAAAGAACTACGGGCTCATAGAATAAAAAATCAGGAAGACACAAGGTTTAATTTTCTATGATATCGAGAATAAAAATTTATCTATGTGATGTCAATAAAACAACAAAAATATGAATTATTATATCCTTCCAGAATTAAATGGCAAGTTTAATCATTAGGGATTAATAATTTGGTAACCATTCAAAAAATCGCCACTGTTCGTTCTAATTCGAACGATTATCAAAGAATTTAAATGAAAATCGTGCGCCTATTCATACCTTGCCGTATGATAAAAGTTTCTTCAGCGTTTAAATTTATCGCCATCGTCTTTTTGGCGATTTTGCTGATTTCCAAGTTTAGAGAAGAGATAGAGTACCTTATAAATCCTTATTCTAACGAAAAATGTGTTTATGAGAAGAACCAAAAGTATTGTGATGTATATTTGGATCAAAAACTGCCGAATAATTGTTCGACATTTATTACTGCCACTGGATTCAGTGGCCTTGGTTTCAACTGCCCTTTCGACAGGAATCAACGGTTATTGATGCGTTGGGATGGTATTCTTGAGTTTATCTAGATTATCTAACGAGCTCTTTGGATCAAAATATTCAAAGCGGTGGTGTGTTTGCTCCTAACTCGTGTCAAAAAATTATCAAAGTATTACAAATTTTAATAGGTTGCCATTATCGTCCCATACAGAAATCGACAAATTCAACTCAATATATTTGTTCAAAACATACATAAATTTTTAACTAAACAAAACATTCACTACCGACTTTTCGTCGTCGAACAAGTACAACATTTTTATCACTAGAATGACTCTTTTTTGTTCAATAGAGGTGCGATCTTTAATTCAGCATTCGTTGCCCTAGATTTGTCAAAAAACTTTGATTGCATGGTTTTACACGACATAGATTCCTTTCCAACAAATTTGCTGAATCGTTATGACTGCGTCTCATCGCCCAGACATTTGAAAGTGGTAGATGATCATTTTAAGAGGGCGTAATTTGTTTATTATTCAAGTGCTGAATACAACACCTATGCTGGAGGAGTAACTTGCGTTACTACTCAGCAATATAAAGATGCAAATGGATTTTCAAACCTATTTTGGGGTTGGGGATTAGAAGACGATGATTTTAACGAAAGGTGCTATCTTATTCATAATGGAGGTTATTTTCGCATGGATATCAAATGAAAAGACCATCTACGTGTGTTTCATCTTATCATAACGTCGAGGTCGGGCATAAGAGTCAATATACATGGAGTGTGAATCGCTTTTTTGTTTTTTGGGTGAGAAAATTAACACGAAAGAACGATGGATTGAATACTATTAGCTTTAAAAATTTAAGAATCGAAACACACTCATTGTTTACATTCGTTCACATCAGTCTCAACGCCAAAGATATTAATAAATGTATGATGTCCGCTGTCACGATTCCCATTTTATTGCTGTATCTTCTTTTTATAAAACTTTTTAAAAAATTGGTTATTTCACAATGTAGAATTATTTTGATTTCTTTTTATTTTCAATTGGTTTAGTTTAATTTGTATAATAAAATGAAGGATTATATCATCAAGAGTATCTTTTAACTGGAGGAACATTTTGAAAAATGATTTTTTTGTTTAAAAGTTGACAAATTTTCTGTTGAGCATTCAAATAGTAAATATTGATGCAGGAATAAGCATCACAGAATTTTCCATTCAAATTAGAAGCACACGTCTCATATCGAAATTCCACGTAGGATGATTTTAATGTGGTATAAGTTTCAAAAGCATAGCACAGAAACTATACATAAAGCCCGCTTTTTAATTCTCTCTCTTAAAATTTTCGGTATGAAAAGTTTATGATGCAAAAATGTCCGGTGAAAGACTATTAAATACAGAAAAACTCGATCTCATAAGAGAACCATGCTTGCTTCGAAAATCCAGAAATCAGAAAAAATGATCGAATTTTTATAAATTAAACCATGGTTAATTTTCAGAAGTTCAGGGATATTAATTTTGAAAGACTGAGAAATACACAGGGTTAGCATAAAATATAAGTTAAATGTAGTTAAAACCATTTTTATCTTAAAATAAGAAATTATAGATTTCAGTTTATTTCGCCAAGTGAAAACCATTATATTACTTTAGTAAATTTTTATGTTTAGCATTTGGATCTTGGTAATCGAAAATGAAATAATTGAAAACTTTACTTCACGAAATTTTTAATTGTAATTATTTATTTGATTTTTTTTTGTCATTCGAAAAGTTTTTGGAATAGTTTGCATCCGCTTCAACGTCAAAAGTTTTCCTGGTATTCCAACGATTCATAGGGCTTCCAGATCAAGTCCGTGACATTTTTTTAACTCCAATTTTATCAATATTTAGCACTAAAAAAATTATAAATTCTACATCAATTCGTTAAACTCCTCTCATAACTAACACCTTCTTTCCTATTTTAGCATATTTCGGTAATAGCTATCACAGTCAGAAGGTGTAATTTCTATTGAGCCATTTTCGATTAAATTAAATGGGTCGGTTTCTGATCTAGGGGATGCGGGTCACCTGGCATTCTTCAAGGCCCAAGCTCATCAATTCAATGAAGTACATTTTCGTGAATACCTCGTGGAGGCTTTTAAACATTTCTTGTCCAAGGAATACATGAATGTGTTTCCACAATGGACAACGTGAGGTTCCACAAAACCAGATGGGTTCAGACCATGCTGCAAGAGAATGGCCGCATGGTAATATACCTTCCACCCATCTCGCCTTTCCTCAACCCGATTGAAAAATTTGTTATCGAAATGGTAGTACATTGTAAAAACAGCATCCCCGAGATCGGAAACCGACCTATTTAATTTAATCGAAAGTAGCTTAATAGAAATTATACCTTCTGACTGTGATGGCTATTACCCAAATATGCTAAAATAAAACAGAAGGTGTTAGTTAGGAGAAGAAATTAACGAATAAAATCTATTTTTTTTAACGCAAAATATAAATAAAATTTGCGTTATAAAAATGTTACGGACTTGATCCGAAACCCTATATATTCATTTCAAACATCACTGTATTGATGCTCATAGTCAAAGTTAATGGATGTAAAACCTTGTTTTGCTAGGTACTTGACCCCCTAAACTGAAAGTTTTTATTACACTTCTTTCCCGCTGTTGTTTGAAACACGAAAAATTAAGTGGTCATCTAGTTAGACACGTAGTTTTGATGCCATTTAAACTATTTTTACAACTAGAGAAAAGGTTTTCTTAAACATTGTTGAAAAAAATTTACGGTTTTGATTGAGAAACCAGCTATAAATCGATTATTTAAAAATCGTTTCATATCGTTGGTAACGTCATCAATGATTCCAAGTAGAAGAAGCATGGATGAAATTTTTAAAAATGAAAATACTGCTATTCAGTACCTTATTTCAGAAGGAGTGATATCTACGCCAGAATTATGTCCGGTCTGCTAGGGGGCGAACATTATATTTAGAAGAAAAAATTGGAGATGGTGCACAAAAAACTTCCGCAAAGAAAAGTCCCTATTGAAGGGCACTTTCTTCTATAAATCGAAATAAAAAATCAACCAAATTTTAGAACTAGCATACACTTGGGTTGATTGTACAAAAATAGCTTGGCAAAAAATATTGCGGGAATATCAAAGCCCACTATGGCATACTACGCCAAGCACCTTCGAAGGCTTGTAAGCTCTAGTTTGGAATTCGTGGACATGCAGATTGGAGGACCAGGAATCGAGGTTGAAATTGACGAGTGAAAACTCGGGAAAAATAGACACCACAGGTGGCACACTGTAAATGGTTTGTGGGTCCTTGGCAATTTTGAACGAACACGTCAAATGTTAGTTTTTGTCTTGTCGAAGTTCCCGACAGAACGGCGAATACCTTGATGTCGGTGTTAACTGCCCACGTTCTTGAAGGATCCACCATATTCACCGATAGCTTCAGCAGCTATGGAAATTCTCATTCCATTTATAACCATTTAATCGTAAATCATTCTCAATTAAATAGTTTGTAGTGTTTATCACAATGAAAGATACGACATCTAGGGATTGTTTATATCACACTTTACAAGAAAGCCTTGACAGACTTGGTGGTTACTGGAAGTTAACTGTGTCTGATCAATGAAGGATAACAACAAATGATAGGCAGATATTTGGGTCTCAACAAAGTGGAATGTAACGCTAAAACAACTGAATACGTAGAGTGATTTCTTCAGTTACCAAGGAACTATACATCAAGAATTCTTGTGCAACTAAACCATGAAGGGGAGACAGAATGAATGTTGTGGTAAAGACTGTGAATTTCGTCAATGTGAAAGGTGTTAACCATTGGAAATTTTGTAGCCTGTTGGATTATGCTTCAAGTTCTGACCGTCGGTCTTATCATACGAAGATGCGATGGCTTAGTTGCTATTCTGTGCTGATCCGTTTTTTTAAATTGTCATAAGTGTTTTAAATATTTGTGGATCTGAAAAGATCTCCAGTATCAGAGTTTATTTACGCTGCGCTGCTTACAGATTTAGCTTATTTTAGTTTATATTATGGAGGATCTTAGAGTGCCTAGCAATCAATTTCGACCTCAGGCTGGAAAGAAGCAATTTTTCACATTTTTTAATCAATATTAAATGGACAAACGTTGAATTAGGTAAATCAAAATAATATATATTACTAACAAGTGTTTTTTCATACACTAATATATCTTAAAACGTATTATACAATGTGATTGTCGTAATTTATATAATTTTCAGTTAATATCAATTTAATTTGTTCAGAAAAATTTTCGGTAAAATTCTACAAAAAGAATTATTTGAAGGAAATTGAATACGATGGACTTTTAAGTATTTTTGTCGTGTTTATCGGTTTTGAAATCTCATTAGAAATTTATTAATTATTAAAAATGTCATGTAACATAGTCCGGTCAAGAAAACAAAAACTCTCTGTTCAATCCATCAACCATTATATTGATTTCGCCTAAATATTGTGTAAATTAATATAACCACTTCGAAAACTACGTTTAGACGTGTATTTTGAAAGAAAAAATAACAAATTATTTATATTTTTTAGTCCTAAAAATTTCATTAAATGTAGCTAAATATTAGAAACAGGCACACTGGCAGTACAGCACGTGCTGATGAGCAGGTCACGAAACTTTGTCGTAAAAACGCCAATTCACAGACTCGGGTATCCATTAAATTCACGCGTAGATATCTGAAGTAAATATACATAACTACATAGAAGCCGGACGAAGTGAGTGTGTGCACTAATCGCAGGTGCACTTAGCCGAAGTCATTCTCCTATATTTTGGCAGTAAAGAATCGGGACTAAAACTTTCTGGTCAGTAAAGAAGAGTGTGCACTTATCCTGAGTTGACTATATTTGTATAATACCGGGTTTTTAATTCAAAGTTACTCACCTCATTAAAATTTGAAATAGATAATACTTTAAAGCTTTTTTTAAATTGATTTTTAGAGCGTAAACAACATTAGTATTTTAATGTCTGTTGATGTTTCTTTCCAATATGCACTCTTCTAGGAAACTTTTATTGTGGCCAATATACACCTTTTGTAATTCAATTTCGCCATCATCTAGTAGTTGCAAAATACCGAAATTTCAACTTCTCTAGTTAAATGTAAATTGATGAAACTCGAACATATGCAATTTTAAGAGATTATAGGTATAATTCAAGTTGTTGAAGTGACCTTGATGAATGTTCCAGAGCCTTCTGTACTCATCCTTGACAGTCTTCCTCCGTAATACGACTTGAAACTCTACTTATATTGGTCAAAAATCGGCAGAGTTTGATGTAAGAGATGATGTTTTGATAAATTTCTACCAGTTTGAAAGCAGTAATTCAAATGGATTGAGTTAGAAGGGGGAGTTAATTCGGTGGTAAAAATATAATTTCAAGATCCCCTTAATGTTTAGAAATATATATACGTTATTAACATTGTATATTTTTAAAGTTTAATCAATTTATATTTTACTGGAGAGTTTGAAATTTCGCCATTTTGAAACCACCGGGTTATGGCGAAATAGAAAATTCCCATAAGCGAAATTGAATTACAAAAGGTGTAATTTATTAAAGTTTGTAAAGTTAACAAAGTATACGCATTTTTCATTCTTTGAATAAGATCGGTTGCACCTCTTGGAATGTTGGTTCTTTTTATCAAAGATTTTAACTGAGAGAAACTTCCTCACTTGGGTTAAGGAAGGGACTGTATCGTGGGAAGTAGTGTATATGATATGGGTGGGTATCATAAATGTTTGGGGTTGCATTGTGGAATCTTGCATTATTCATATGACTTTGAATTGTGAATTATTCATAAGTATCGAGTATTTCCAATAAAGATTGGAGAAATCTTGTAGAGATTTGTATATGGCATATTTTAATAAGGTGCGTAAATTTGAATTTAAAACCCGCTATATAAACGAATATTGCACAATATCTTAAACATAAAAGTATTCGAAACAGCGATGTTGCACCTTTTTTCAAAAAACCCTGGTATTACATATAAAAAACAACGATAATTTCGAAACAGAATAAGAAAATTTTGTAAATTATCGTCTGAAATTAAAAAACAAAAAGTCGAAAAAGGTTAAATAATCGCGAATCCGCCGCGTTCTGGGTAAAAATAGCATTAGTATACATAAAAATTACGGATTAAATAAAAATCCCTCTTACTAGTTTAAAATATTAAAATTTTTCAAAAAAGGTAGGGGAATGCCGTTCCCTTGCGTTCTATGTAAAAAATCTCCCCCAGACATATAATGCTTACAGTTTAGCCAAGTGTTGTGTGATTTTTTGTTACATCCTACACAATGCGGCAACACTCGTGAAACCTTTAAACATATAAAACTTTAACAGTCAGTAATAACATCACATATAAAACACCAGATAAATTGTCAAACCAGCTTGAAAATGCTTTAAAAATCAAAAGGTAGTCTTCTTGTAAAGCGCTATGTAGGGCGATACTATATATGACTTGATTGAAAACGATTTTACCGTATCATGAAATTAAGATATTGACAATCCACCACCAGAATTCACCTTTAGTAACTCAGGTTTCCCCCGGGAAGAACTGAAATTTATTAAAACTGTAGATAATATGATTGAAAGTTTATCATTTCCAAACGTTATTCGCTTAGTGTTTCGATCAACTCTGTTAAAGATTTCTTGTTTAAACCGATAGAAAGCGTTCTAAAATCACTATAAATCCCTTTAAGCTCCAAGTCTAATTCAACTAAACCTATGGTATTGATATTTTTCGTTTCGTTTGATAAGATTCTCTAAAGATTTAATATGCAAATACCTTACAAATGACATTATAGCCGCTGCACAGTAAAATTTCATCACCCCCAAGAAGATTTGGAGGAATCTGCTTAATACTTTTATGGTTAATATTATTCACGACTGATTTCTTTACTTCATTATGGCTTGTATCCATTTTGAATACGGAGAAGTTAAAGCTCACAACTAATTCTCTACGAAACGAAAAAGAGCGAGTTTTAAATGTACAGATTATTGTTTAATAGTTTTGAACGTTAACAAGAAATAATTGAGAATCAATAAAAACTAAGCCTCTTTTTTTAAATTCTGATGAAATGGATAAATATCTTTGAATAAGGAGATTTTCTATATTACACCATTATTTCTAGTTAATCATAATTCAAATTTTAACAGAATATTAACACAAGCATATATCTTGTACGGCGCACAGAATACTCGTCGGATCAATTTAAGGATTATATGCTTCGATATTAAAATAATATTATTCGTTTGTTTTCAATAAATTATGTTGATTTTTTTGCCATTCCATGAAATATTTTAAAAATATTTGAATGATTGTCGCATTATTATTTTATTTATTCGATGTATAACTATTGAACTGATATGATTGAATTTAGTTTGATTTAAATCATAAAATCTGTCCGATTCATGGTCAATTTTTGAGGGCAAAAGATTCTAACAGGGGTTTCATGGTTAATCGCGTATATCTGATTTTCTATCGTGGAATCTCATCATAAATCGCCCAAAATATAAGTTATTCTGATCTATGCCTAGCAACAGAACTCTCTTACCATTAAATAATTTATGCTTTTGGTTCATTTCCATATGGTTTTGGCATAGAATTTTCTTCGAATAAAAGGGAATGGTGCGATAGCAAATAATACAGTGGGTGAATATTGCGCAAATTTTGGATGTATTTTTTTGTTGACGTTATATTGCGGGTAGTAGAATATCTATGGACGCTTGAACATGGCAATATCTTTGCTTGATTGATGTAGCTTCTTATATTGAGTTTACTGTCCTCAAATTTCACCAGAAGCAATAAAAATCAATATTCGCGAACTGGTTCGTCCAAAATGTTCGATAATTCCGCAATTATTTCTCCTAATACTGTAAATAGTAAAATTTGAGAAACGTCAACCTGGATCATTTGTTTCAATATTAGTTAATGGCAGTGATTCTGATAATTTTTGGTTGATAAGACTGAATTACTCTTAACCATTGATGACTTTGTTTAAAATTAGCTAACACATTACCTCAAAATTATAACTTAAAGAAAATACGAAACCGTAATTGTTATTTATACACATTTTTTTATGGACGGTTTTAGATGTCGTAAAATTAACAAAGGAAATAAACGAGAAAATATGGATAAGTTTCACTGTCCAATGAAATTCTTGCAGTACGGGAATGAGGCAGCTAATAGCTATTTGTTAGTACAGATTAAATGCTTTGTTTTAAATTAATTACATTGAAGAGTCTAGTGCATAGGTTCCCAAGCGGGTCGAAGCTACCGCTCCCTTTGAGAATAACTTTTTTTCAACGCCCCCTCCTTTAACTATTTAAATAGCAGTGTCTTATAGAGCGCGCGCGCGGATTTTTTTAAATGAAAATTCAAACAAAATAAAAAGTAGAATAACTCGTTGATTTATAAAAAATGTTATTCTAAGTTACCGGAATATCTGGAATAAAAATGACGCCATCTAAAAATTATCAAATTTTTCATAGAAGCAAATCATCTTTATACATGTACACGTATTGCTCTAGACGGGAAAATTGACTATTCAGTGCTATATATGGAAACTCAACAACGTTAAATAAATGCAGGAAGAGGCTTCAGAAACGATCAGTTTATGGATTGAGGCATACATTTTATGTATTTTTTGTTATAGTTTAGTTTTATTATTAAATTATGTTAAAAAGAGATCAAAATCACTCTGCACAAATATCATTCATGAATATAGTTTATGGACAACGAACACTGCAGTATATTTTCCAGAAATTCAGGTAGCTTAGAATAACATATTTGATAAATCAAAGAGTTATTAATATTTTTTGTTTGAATTTTCATTGATAATAAATTCCGCACATGCGCTGGAAACCACCACTTTCGGAATACATGAAGGAGGGAGCGTTGTAAAAAAATTTCTTCGCAAAGGTGGCTGTAGCGTTGATTAGCTTGGGAACCTATGGTCTAGTGCAGCGATTCCCAAGCTTTACAGGGCGCGGGCAATTTTAATCCTTTTTTGAAAAGTTCGGCGGGCCACTGCCTAATTAAATTTTAAGTACTTTAATATAGTCATAATCCTATTTAATCCATCCCAAAATATATTCACTCATTTTTAAAATCTTAATCAAATCAATGATATAAAATAATATTAAACAATTAATCGGTTTCAAAAATCGTATCCTTTAAAAATATAACCTTTTCTTAACAATAATTCAATTTCGCTTCAATGCCAGTTTCTTAATGTCTGGGCACAACGATGTAGTTCCACATACTATAAGTGTAGAGAGGTTACTCTCTGTGAGCCTATAACGTTACTTATATTTCTAATTGTCATCGCTGCAAATGGCTGGTCACATCTATATGTATAACTAACCCTACAAATATATTTTTGGAGGAACGAACGCTTTTTTTGAAACTGTTCTGCAGGTAGTGGTCGCTAGAAGTAAATGAACTGTTAAAGTAAAGGTGTAACACTGTGTTCTAGAAATCTACTTCTCAGAGTAGAATTATGCTTCAATTCAACAACCTGTAGTGGAAGGAATTCATGTCAATGATAAATCTTTGATTAAGGAAACAAAAAGGGATTTGTGAAGAGTGCGCCACTATCCTTATCTTTTTCAACTTCATCAAATCAAGATTCAAACGCCTCCCGAAGACTTTCCCGTTTAATCTGATACTGTAAAACGTTAAATATTTTTTCGTGTAAACGTGCCTTGAGAGTTGGAAATGCATCTCAAATTCATTCGGTAAGCAGTCTGATCAACAGACGATGTTTCATTTTGAATGCATAGACTTCATCACACAAATTTGTGAATAGTTTGTCTTTTCCCTGGAGCCTCTCATTTAAACAGTTAAAATGAGACGTTATGTCAACCATGAATGCCAGATCATTGAGCCCGTCATCATTCAAAAATATTCCCGATCTGTTTGTAATTCATCTGATTCAGAAAGAAACTGCTTGAACTCTCGCCGGGTCAGAGCACAGCTGCGGATTTTGTTGACACATCGAACAACAACATCCATGACATTTTTAAATTCAATGTTTTCCCACATAGAGCTTCTTGGTGAAGAATTCAGTGAAATTTAAGTATTGGGAGACCTAGAAACTGTTCGAGTAATGTAAGATTTCGTGATTTACTACCCACCACTGCCGGAGGTCCTTCTGTGCATATACTCACCAATTTTCTCCATCGCATATTGTTCTTCTCGCCTAGATTTTTAGGAGTTTCGAACAGATCGCTCCCTCTTGTAGATGAATGTAAAGCCTCAAGTCCTAGTAGTTCTTCAATAACATCACAGTTATCGTTAATTGCTCGAAAAAAACTACGACCTGATACGTATGAGAAATATCATTTGATTCATCCATCGCGATTAAAAAAATGTACAATTTTAAATATGATCTTGTAATTGACGATAGACATCACTTGCTACCTCTTCCACTCGCCGGGTCATCTTATTATTTGATAAGGGGATCTGATCAATTTTTTTTCGCAGTTTTTATCATCAAGCATTCCAGCAGCAATTTTAAGAGTAGGTTTTATTATTTCTCCTGCATCTGTGAACGGCTCCTTTTTT